>MKEJ01079365.1:0-16891 GCA_001753735.1 Embelia ribes | reverse complement strand
TTATGTGAAAGCCTCATTTTTTGTTTAATTGATCAGGTACTCATGTCATGGTCATGGTTTGAATTTGAGAATAAGTTTTATCAAATTATGTTAATTTGTGTTGTGATTATTTTTGAAATTTTTTTAAAATTTATTTACAATTTTTTTAAGTATGAATTTTATATGTTATGAATTTTTTAGAATTTTTTAATATTGACCGAGTCATGCGGTTCAACTAGTGATTTACCAGTCCGACCACTGACCCGGTGACCTAGTATCCTGACCGAGTCGATAACTGATCCGAGTTTTAAAATATTGCTTCTTTCCCTCCTCTCTTTTTCTATTTTTTCAATCACCACTCCTTTGCTTTCAAAATATTTCATACATATTATTAAATATTTCAAAACCGGCTCTATTGGCTTATTATTAAATATTTCAAAACCACCATAAGTTTTTCTTTATAAAGGCTCAATTTTTTAGATTATGGTTTAAATTGTGTCACATAAAAAGATTTGTGGCTAATATTAATTTTTATAAAATACAAAAATTTTACAAGTAAATTTTTTCTTGTATTGAGGTGAAGTCCCTATACGTTCCCATACTTCTTTCTCTCCTCTCTTTCTCTATTTTTTCAATCACCACTCCTTTGCTTTCAAAATATTTCATACATATATTTTTTTTTTACCTTTTTATCATATCTTTTGTTAGTACTAGCTCTTGTAAAATTAATTGTTTAGTTATTCTCTTTAATAACTTTTTAATAAATTAAAATGGTATTATCAGTACTATTGTGATTTTACAAAGAAAAAAAAAACAAAAAACCGAAAAGGGGCTTTAACTGGAAGGGGAAGTTGTCTCGCCATCGAGTTGACTCGCATACGATGGAATGTTAACTTGGAAAATTAGATTCAGAAATCATCTCAGATAAAAACTATTCAATGAGAGAAAACTAATATAAGTAGTTGATATATTCATATAAATACACATAAGTTAGTCATTAATAAAATTTTAGTCATAAAATACCAATTTTTACAACTACAGCCGCCGAATTGCAGGTGTTCTTATCTGGGCGTGGCCATTTTAAAAAGAAAGAATATTCAAAACAATTACAAAATAAATCACAATAGTATTCTCAGTACCTGCAGTAGGTTAGAAAAACTTGACAAATATTGATCCCCTTGAAGAGTAGCCTAACAAAAAAATAATAATAATAATAATAATTAACCTGTTGGCGCTTTTGAATAATGCCAAATATAAAAAAGGAAATGACAACTTATATGAATAAAAAGAAAATCAAATAAATACAAAAACTTCTAATTAAGGAAGATTATAAATATGAATCGTCATTAACTAAATATTTCATTCCTCCTAGTAAAATACGATTATACTAAAATAAATAATGGAATAGAGGAACAACAAGGGCACATAGTACACTATGAGCTCATGTGTTTTTTCTTCTCTTGGTTATCACTTATACATTTTTGGAAACTTTTATTTTGTGGAAAGGTGCATGGATAATTTCTAAAAAGAAATAAGTAACATAAATTCGAAGTATTAAACTCAATAGATGACCAAAATAGAATTTCTTATGATCTAGAAATTTAGAAATTTTGAGAAATTACACAATCGAAATTGAAATACTGAATATTAGTATAAATTATATGAGCAATCTAAATTTAGTCGATGGGGATAAAGCTATAATAATTGTACCAAAAAAGCCCCATATTATCAATCACCATCTATCTTATTATAGAGAAAATAATCAATAGGTTTTAATAAATCGCAAAAGTTGAATAATTATAGAATTATTAGAGATAGTGATCAAGTACAAGAATTAACACATGTATACGCAAATGAAGTACAGAGAACAATAAGATTAAAGTACAAAGATCTATATACAAAAATTAGACAAAATAAATAGATTAAAATGTCGAGAAAATACATTTGGAAAAATATTATGTGTCCATGGGATAAAATTTCAACCCATGCTAGAGCACATTTAGGATAATTTTTTTAATAAGAAGGAAAAATAAGAAAAAAGAAGAAGAGGGTAAAATAGAAAAAAAAAATGTGTAAAAACAAGATTGTGATTCTACAGTAAAGAGTAAAAAATTATAATAAAAAGTATAATAAAAACAAAAATAAGAGGTTAAAATAGAAAGAAAATATGTAAAAAAAACCTTTGTGCTTTTGTTGTACCGAGTAGATGAATTCTATTTGGTTTAAGCATTTTTTTCATTTTTATTAAGACGGTAAACTAAGAAAAAAGATGATAAAAAAAGGGGGGAAATTTAGAAAATACTATTTTCAATTTATAGTACAAAATACAAGAATAGGACACGATTAGACTTTTTTTTAATGTTTATATAAGAACAAAAAATAAGGAAAAAAAGAATAAGAAAATAAAATAAGAGCAAAAATGTGTAAAATAACTTATACTTTTTATAGTAGACAGTAGAACATATGTAAGTGTATAGATGTGATAAACGCGATGAAAGTGCTTGGAAATTTGTATGGCATTCAAAGGTCCTGATTTTTGGATATATTTATTAAGAAAATAATTTTTGCACACATTCTATTTATTATGTTATTTTTATTTTTATTTTACATTTTCTATGGAATTCTCGCAACAAAATAGTAAGGGAGATAGACGCTTGTAGGCAGCATCTTTGTAACTCCGTCGTTATTTCAGTTTTATTTTAATAATTTTAATGTCTACTTAATGATGTTGGAAAGTTAGATAAATAATTTTTCATGATTTGAAATGCACTAATAACTTTCCGGCACGTCATGTTCATCAGATTTAGATTTACTCAATTTCTTTGTGGAAAAACCATTTACCTTTTGTTTTTCTACAGGTCAAGTCAAGTCATAATTGGTTTCAATAATAATCACACAAAAGTCTTAAAATTATTATAAATGTGAATGCTGAAACTTGCCGACATGCCGCAAACACAGAAAATAGATATTTATAGTTATGGGCAAATATAAGAAGACAATTATAGATTAATGGCATATTATGAAAATATTGTTGGTTCAATTTTAGAAGGGAAAAAAAAAATTTCGCTATAGATATTTTTTGTAACATTTCTGCATGTCCCGGCTACTCCTACGTAGTAATTTACGGAAAGATGGATGCCAATAGCTCATCTTTGGCAATCCTTGCCACAACTTCTAGATTACTGTATTCAAAATCGGCTTATGAAATTAAAATATTTAATATTTAAATTATTCGCTCAATATTAAATAATTTTATCTCAGTATTTAGCTTATAATCAGCTGACAAAATTATTGGCAGGAGCTTCATTATTGACAGCCCCTAAGTCGGTAAATCTTATTCACATGCTAGCCAAATAATTTGTTGCGTCCAAATTTCCAATCAATAAAATTTGTCAAAGACAATTTGATACATCAAATGAATGTAGTCAATTAACAAAGGCGTGCAATCAATCAACTTCATTTTATTCACAAACCTGATAATGATGTGTACTATAGTGACGTGACATAAATTACCATTATCAGTTTTTTTTACGTATCATAGTTATAGAAGTTTTCTTTGTACAACAATTATTTTTTTATAGTACTTGATAATAATTATTGTGTTTTCAATATAAGTAACAACAAATTGAGAATAATTTACTATTAGAAAATTTAATTTATTTTTAATTAATATTAGTGACAGTAAATTTTTTTATTTTATAATAATTTTTATTTTCAAAACACAATAATTACATAAAAAAACAAATTCATGTATATTGCCGGGAAAAAGAATTATTGTATTGAGAGCAAATCCCATACTTAATGACTTCAATTATGAAAAGATAATTATATCATATGTTGAATTTATCTTTGGCTCAAATTTTGTGCATAGCAGGCTTAAAGAATCGACAACAGGAGGTTTTGAAATTTTCGACAAGTTTCGGTGACAAACAAAAAGTTGAAAAAACTTTTATAGGAGTTTCAGTTTTAACTGAAATCAAATTTTTATAGGACTAAAACTATAAGAAATCAATGATTCGATTATTATGGTTTATATTGGAACCGTCTAGATTTGGTTTAAAACGACAGAATTTTTTTATACAAAAAATTGGATTTGTTTTTGGTTGTTTAAGAGTTTTAACTTGGTTTTGGATTTGTGATTTGATAGATAACTTTTTCTTACTCGGATTATCACTTTCTTATGGTATATACAAATATATGGAGACTTGTTAATTAGCATGACAGAAGATGAGAGTCTCGTAAAGATATATATTTTTTTTCTTTTCTTTTTTTATTTGGGTCCGCACACGGAGACTTTGACTATGGGTTGAGATGGTTGTCTCATCGTATTTCACGTAGTTTTCTGTTCGGCAAGATCATGTGAGTTGGGTGTTTAATAGGGCTATCGCAAGTAAAAATCACATTTATGTATGAATATCAAATACTGGTGAAGTGAAGAGTGATTTTAAGCAGACGTTTTAGACAAGAAAATTTCTCTCGGTTAAATTTCCCAAGGGCAAAGTAATTCTACATGCTTGGAGAATTAAAAGATTCTTCATTTATTGTTATGGGGATTATTTATTTTGGAGGAAACCCGTTAATTAAATTGTTAAACTTTATTCTTCACGCAAATATGCAGTATTTTCGCATTATTGATCTTGAATGGATAATAGATTTATACTCTTAGTGGTTAAGATCGATCATCTCGAACCGCATATTAACATAGTTTATTTATATTACTTCTCGTAGGCTGTGCTGCAAAAACAAAAATTTAGTAGCTTGCGAGGTTGAGAAATCAAAGATGAATTTGCTTTTACATATATTGTAATTAATTGTATATTTGTAAGAGAGAGTCATTTTATGGTTAGAAGGAGCATAAAATTTTGTTTATTGCAAAGATTGACTTCTCTTCTCATTTTTTGAAATTTAGGAAATTATTAATATGGCATTCAGGGTGTCCAATTCTAAACGCCAAAAAGTTCATCTGTCATTTAAAAACGAAACAAAAAAATTAAATAAAGTCAGAAAGTGTGTTGAACCTTCCTAGTGCCCAATAAGAATCATGAAAAGGGAAACAAAGAAATGCAGTACAAAAAGTGACCCTAGAAATATTGAAATGGGGTCAAAATAAAATGATCAATTCTATCCTGCTGACAGTAATTGGGACCACCCGGATTTCACTCAAACCCGAATGTCATAGTTGAATATACATAATTCAAAACCATATAATTCCATAAACTCGTAAAAGCTAAAATAACCATAAGTACTCAGAGCTCATTATTTATTACATCAAAACTATTAAGGCCCGAAAAGAAATTAACTAAAAGTTCACCTCAAAACACCCTACAACCGAATGAAACAAGTTTCGTCCAACAAAACAAATTGTAAAACAGCTATGGATCTATGAACGAGCTCTAGACTCCAAATGCAAAATCTACTCTATGAAATGGGAGCCTGCCGTGCCACAAATCTCACGGGATCTAGCACGTTATCTACATGCAACACGTCACCATAAAAAGAAATGAAAAGTCACAAGCTTCATTATGGGGCCACTAGATTTAAAAACATTATTTACATAATCATATTACAAGATTAAGGTCATAAAATAACACTACTTGCTAACGTCGAACTTCTCACAATTATTACCATCATAGCCATAAACATATATCTTATATAATTTACACAAACTCAAATAGGCCGATGTGGCCACAAACTACCTTCAAGAACTCTTACCATCCTGCTAAACTCTTCATTCTTCCACCATATTCTAGCAATTGATCTCACACAAAGATAGATGGAGTCTTCACAAATCTCTAATCTGCTAGTTTCCAAATCACATAAATAAAGAAAACAGTTAGGGTATTTTTCGAATAAAACTAAATCGCTTGTTGATTAAGGCAGGAAAATCACTTTTCATATTTAAAGAAAACTTTCGCAAAATCATAACCACATAATAACTTCTTCGTCAATATTAAAACATTTGAAAATCTCATTTGTCGTCTCACCAATTTATATACTTTCACGACCACATCAACTCAAATTTATTAGGGACCCTGAATATATGTTAGGAAATACTCACACTTGAAAAGACGGTACCTCGAGTTCCGAGAACACGTACTCCAAAATGTTCATGCATAAGACCTGAGAACACGTGCTCTGGGAGTTTAGGCATAAGTAGGTGCCCCTCTACACCAAGAGACATTCATGTGATCCGACCAAGTTAAATTTTAGGGGAGAAACATACCCCCCCAGATTCAACTTCAACAATCCTCAACTTCAAAATTCATTTGACTATCTTGGCCCTAAATTTTAAACTCCACATAGGATTATCTCTGCCAGAAGTAAAGAATGTTACCTGACACACATCCGTATGCATATACAAGCGTCTTAATTCTTATTTAGACTCAAGGCTTCTGTAGATATCTTTTCCGAGCTACTTAACGTATCGCATTGTCATTCCGCACAATATACATATAGTGGATAAAATATTTTTTTCATTTTCTCATTAATTTCAAACGTATGCTTATGTATAATCTCATGCATGATATGCATAAATATTCCTCTTAGGCTTATGTTAAATGTAACCAAATGGCACAAGGGCATCTTAAATATATAAGTCTTACCCAAACACATTATGCACTAATACTTTCAGAATATACGTATAACCAATAGATCCTACACTACAGTCTCAAAGATATATGCATCTTAGGTTACCATTGATAAATGATTTTTAACTATGTTAGGTACTTAGATAGCTATGACAAGGGTTTAAGAAAAAACAAGTCATAACTCTCATGCATTAACAAGATTCAACAAAATTTTTCTTACTGGATCGAAATATCATACTAACCGTCTGAATCTTCATCGTCTTTCTTTTTTAGAACACTTGATTCTTGCAAGGGAATAGTCTTATTTTTACTTCTCAAGGCAAAAGGTATATGTATATCTCAAGGCAACATACGTTCAGCTTCTCTAGCCAGATTTACCATGGACTCATAATCATAGGGTTGGAGATGATCTATCATATCTTGGATTTGAGGTACTAGCCCATTGCGAAATCTTAACATCTGCTACAGCTCCATTTGTACAAACTCTGAGTGTATCTACAAAGGTTTTCAAAATCTCGATAATATCTAGAGATGGTATGAAGTCCTTGGCGCAAGTTTATGAAATGTTGTCATCGCTCTTCGTTCACAGTCTGATTATAGTAACGTTATTTGAAAAGCTATTTAAATCTATCTAATGTTATAATATGCCACCATCGTATCATGTCACCATGCTCCACTTCACTTTGTAAGTAGCATAGCGCCATCTCAAGTTTCTCCCATTTACTAGTTATGCCTATGTCTCGAAATGCGGTTTTAGTAATGTTATCCATCAAGGTGCGCTTGTCAAATCTATATCTGCTTGAAAGGTCGAAAGCAGTATATTAGCAAATTACATACAAGCATTAATGATCTCTTTCCTTATTCGTTGTAATCACTCATTTGTCCTATTGAGTTCCATATCATTTCTCAAATTGTACGCATCTTCAAAATTTGATCAAGCTTGAAAATTCAAGTTTTGTATATACTGTTGGACATCAGGCCACGTAGAAGGTTAGCTTGCATAGGTCATTCCATCTCCTCTTCTTCCTCTTTTTCTTCTTCTTCCTCATTCATGTCTTCACCTTCAATGGATTCTACCATATAATTACTGGCTTCTAATTCAAAATTTTCAAAATTCTCTTTGGAATCTTCTTCGTCATCTACTATCAAATTATTTATGGGTTCAAAATTATTGGGAGAATTATCTTGCCCAATTTTGTTATCCAAGTTTTCTTTCTCTTCTTCTAAGTCTGAATCTACCTGGATCTCATAGAGTTTCCTTATTTTATCAGGGTCACTAATCTCATTGTAATCCATAGGGTCTATGTATATTGAACGAATAGTTGTAGCTTCCTATGTATATATGTTACTCTCTTATTAGCTTATTGAGGTTATACCCTTAGCGTTGAAGTGTTGTGTGTTAATGCATAGTATGGATATTGGTGTCGAGAATCATGTGAAGTTGGTGTTACAAGGCATTAGTGTTAATGCCTTAGTTTTGAATAGTATTGTTGGATAATGCATTCTGCAGGGGAATAAGTCGACTGATTACAGTATAAGTCGACTAATAGGGAATTAGTTAGTCGACTAAATTGAAGAATATATCGACTTATTAGGTACATAAAAGCTCCAAAGAGTTCTGGTTCTCAGGTAGGTGAAACAGTCGACTGATATAGAGAATATGTCGATTGATTTAACATATGTCGACTGTTGAGAGATATATATCAACTTATTCATGTATTGAATTCTAGCGATTTTGTTCTCAGGTGGGGGCACATATGTTGACTGACATAAGAAATATGTCGACTGATAGGAAATAAGTCGACTAATTTGAAGAATCTGCCAACTATATCGGGCAGATTTGAAGTGTACTTTATTAACTTTATGTCATATCCTAACTCACTTTTTCTTCCCCATCCGATCAAAAAGGGGGAGAGATAGAGAAAGAAGGGTGTCATTTTTCTTCAACTTTCAAGCTCTAATACCATATTGAATCAGTAGTTGTCTATCAGATTGAAGTAGAAATTATCGATCCTTGAAGCATAGAGATCGTTTTGAAGTAAGTTTCAGTCCCCATCTTATTCATTCAATTTTCATTTATTTTTGCACTTTATTGTTCGCCGAAATAAATTAGTTATTCTTGTTACTTATTCCGATGGGATTGTTTTTATATGTAGGTTCGAGTTTATTCGTGTTTGATAGCTAGATCAAACCTACAGGTGAACAAGAAGGAAATTTGAGGCTATTCAATGATTAGCTTTCGAAAGCATTTTAACGTAATAATAGGTGGGATTAGGCTACAAAATAGCAATATATGCGTGAGTCTATGTGTGTTCCTTACATGTAAATTTTATAAGTAGAAGCATACTTTTTTGAAGTGAAATAGAAGTAAATTGCTTACTATTTGAAGTTATTTATGTGTAGAATAAAATATGAATAGAAGTAGAATAAATCACATTGTTATATGTAATGGTATTTCATTCATTGATGTAGCATTGTTTATGTTTTGAATCAAAGTGATGAATTTGAAAAATTATACATTTGGAAATGATTTTCTTAAATATTGAAACATTGAAAAGAAATTTTCAAGAGAAGTGAAGAGAAGAATTTGATATTTATATAAAGGAGCTGAAGCTCAATTTCTTATCGAAGTTAATTACGAAGTTTGGATATTTACATTTGAAGCTTTGAACATGTTATATTTGAAGGAAGTTTGAATTGCATTCATGGACAATTGAGTCATTTTCTATTTCTTTTCGGGACAAATGTCAAATTTATGAAGTTTTAGAAGAAAGCAAAGAGAAGGCTCAGCTCCTTACCGTGAAAGTCGGAAAATCTGATCATAAACTATAAATGTTCCACGAAAGGAAGGATTTATAATATAGGCAAGAAGGAACCTTATGTTAGATGAAAACAAATTTAGACTCTAGTCCCAATCTTTTAGAAGTTGAAGTCTCGTAGTGAAATGTAGTAGGTGTCGAGTTGCATTGCATTAAAGTTGTATTGCATTCATTCTTTTATGTGGAATTTTACACTTAATGACACCATATAATATCACATTTATCATGTTATTTAGTAGACTAACTTATGCAATTTTTCTTTTCATATTGTATTATATATAAAAGGGATCACACTTGCCACTTGGGCTTTACAAGAGGTAGGACGTGACATTAACAATACTACATTACTTCAACTACTTCATCTATCTTTTCTAATCCTTAGACCTTACTATGACACATTAACATTGCCTCAAATTTGTTATAGGTCAAGTAGAGAACACATGCATTCCTACTCTACACGCCTTAATATAATTCATCATGCATGCATAGAATTTTTTTTTGTAATGTATAAAATAATAGAGTTTTAGCTAAAATCTAAAAAGTTGCTAGATTTATACCAGGGAAATAGCCTAACTGTACCTCTGTCCCTTCAAGAAGTCGTCCTGATAGGTCATGTAACTCACATGCGAGGGTTGTCTTATCATCGTAGTCACCAAACTTCTACATCTCAAGGGTTACATGGCTCGAAACTGAAAACATATACACATTTTACTCAGTTTTCAAAATTTTTGACAAAATTAGTCGACTGATAAAGCTAATTAGTCAATTAATCTACCCTGTGCCATCTTAAAAATGTAACTCATCAAGGTTTACCTCGAAATTCTTAACTAGTTCTCGTGTTGGAGCATCACAAGGAAGCTTGACACTACTTTTTTCAAGGCTAGGTTTAGGGGTCCTCTTCCAAAGATTGCATCAAAATCTACACCGAAAGTCGATATCTCCACTTATAATTTATCATACTCATAAATTTGCTACGGAATGTACACAGGTGTAGAGTTTACCTTACCTTAAAGGTGACATCTCAGCCTGTTAAACATTAGTATGCTCGCATCTAAGGCTTATTCAACTTGGTTATTGCATCGAGTGGTTGGGGTTTAGCTCGGTTTCTTTATTTTCTTCTCTCCCTCACTCTTACTCTCACTCTCACCTCACTCACTCACATGTAGGTATTTATAGTGTTTTCAAAATGAAACTCGTGGCTAAGGTGTTGCCATTCGTCAACTTCTCATTTTCCTTCAAAATGAAATCCGTTTAAATCAGTCGACCGATCTTGAAAATTAGTTGATTGATTTCCAGTTTCATGGACAAATTATCATGTGCTGAAATCAGTCGAATTTGGTTTGTAAGGTTATTATTCGGCCACCTCAAAATATATCAAATACGCTTCAGGTGACTAGTGTTTTGACAATCATGATCAGGCACATTTTCCTTTCCCTTTGTTTTTTACATAGACAAACTCCTTTTCAGATTTGTGTATAATAGGCCTTTTATCTATTTGTAATACATTTCTTCTTTTTTTTCTTTTTGAAAATTTTCAATTTGTACTTCGGTCAGCATTATTTTATAGTTTTCTAATAAATAAAACAAAAGGGAGTGTAAGTTTTCATCTTATCCGGCACATGTCTTTTTCATTAGATTTTTGCGTCACTCAATATACTTATAGAATACCTAGTTACATCTCTTGTTTTTCAACAAGTTAAGCCAAGTCATTATTGGTTTCTAAAGTAATCCAACAGAACCTTAAAGTTGAAAATTCAACGTGAATGCTCAATTAAACCTTGCTTGTAGAAATTGGACGATACAATATACATAGGAAATTGATATGCATATTGAAACAAAAGTATTGGAAAACAATTATACATTAATAGCATATTATGGAAATATTGTTGGTTCACTATTTTAGAGAAAAAAAAATCTAGGTATTGAAATATTTATAACATTTCGACATATGTTACAGCATTTCCCATGTCAAAAAATAATTAGATGGTTTGAATTGATAAATAGTTTTAGATAATTTCAAATTTACATTTTGAATTGAAAATAAATTTCCAAATTTGACCAATTGACTCAACTTTGCTCCTAATAATTATAAAGGGCAATAATAAAAATATATTTTATTTTAACGATTGCATGTTCTAAAATAAAAATGTCTTATTATTTTTTAATATTTTAATTTAAAAATTGTCCCCCGCGGATGGAGGTAGTACTAAAATACATTGGCGTGTAATCAATCAGCTTCATATTGTCATACGCAAAACTGATAATGTATACCATTATCAGTTTATTTTACATATTTTCAAATTAATGTTCAATTTTCTAAGATAATCTATTATATATTTTTCTTCCTATCACTGATTAGCTTCATCTGTTAAATATTAATACTTGTAATTAAAATTTTATGGTTAATCATAAATTTGTAAAAAGAGCAAGACTCATATTTGCTATAACATAAAAAAAATAATAATAATAATTGTCAGCAAGAAAGGTTGGTTTTGAAAGAAACTTAGAATAATGAAATATCATAGCAAAGATTGACTTCTCCTCTCTGAAGTTAAAGGACTATAAAATTGCATATGCAACTAGTTGCCTAATCTTAAACAACAAAATATCATCTGTCATTTGAAAAGGAAACAAAAACTTAATAAAGTCAAAAAGTTACTTGTAGCATCCTAATGCCCAATAAGATGTTACGGAGTCTCGAAAAGATATATGTCCACTTGATTCTCTACTTCACATGGAGTCCAACCGCTGCTCTTTGTAAGTCATGAAAAGTTTAACCCCGAATCCTCAATTCCGTCATTGGGTGGCCAACCCCGTGATCGAATACTTGAGAAGATAATTAATCCCAACCGAAAGAATTGGTCCGACGGCTTAATTGATGCTCTATGGGTCTATCGAATCACATATAAGACAATCTTAGGGATGTCTTATCACGCTCCAAAATCTGTGACCCGGGAACATGAGTAAAAAGAAAAGAAAAGAAAAAAAAGTGAAAACGAAAAGAAAGAAAAAGATCATCTTCACGCCATCATCGCTATAACATCTAATTGCACTGCAATAGCAATATTACATATAACTACAACAATCGCATCATCATCATAATTTATTCATATAGCCTGCCTATAATAATATGAATAAACAGGGCAAATAAAAAGAAATGAAGAAGATCAGCGCCAACCCCAGAAAAATATATATAACATCAAAGTAAATTGCCAATTTAGCATACATGTTCATAAGTATTATAACATGTACATTCATGTGTATGAGGGAATAAGTTACCCAATTCACGTACATAAGGGAATAAGTTTCCCAATTCATAAGCATAACAGAATAAGTGACCCTATTTACATTCACAAGTATATGGGAATAAGTTACCCATGGTAATACAAAATGCCCAAATTGTTTTAAGAAAAAGGGCAATAAGTAATGCCCATTTGTTTTAAGAAAGGGCATTAGAAATGCCCATATTTGTTTTAAAGAAAAGCAAAGGGATAAGTCCCAATTTTCTTTTAAAGTAAAGACGAGATAAGTTTTCGTATGCATATATTGCAATTATAAGTATTTGGCTTAGACAAGATATGTTCTTATATGTAGATGTATTTTCACAAGTCTTGGTTGAATTTGTTTACCTTTACTTTATGCGGTTATTTATAAAATGATTGTGTTCATTTTACATGCCTATTTACCACTTACTGTCAAATTTATCATATTGTTGATTTTTTATACATACGATTTTTTTTTTATTTTGTACGTTGTTCATAAATTGTTTTGCAGGTTTGGAGTATAGCTCATGACAGGTTTGATACGATGGCGTAGATGGCAATATACATATATGCTAGATGTTTATTTTAGGCTATTTGTATCAGACTATGCTAGTTGTTGTAGCCTCCTATAGATGAGGTATTTGGTAATGTATATGTACATTTTCCTTTCTTTATTTTAGGCAAGCCTATAGCTTGTAAGTGTATATGTAAACAGGGGTTTACAATTGTAATATGTATGTAAGTGCTCATTTCATTTCTTTATGTATTTTCGGGGTCGTGCCATTGAGTTTTAAGGTTGGAAATTCGGAGTGCAATAAGCGTTGAAAGTATATTAAGTTGTATTTTCGTTATTTTCTTTCTTTTTCTTTTTCTTTTCTTTTATCTCATGTCCCCGGGTCTTGGATTGCAGGGCATGACAGGTTGATATCAGAACTAATCGGGTTAAGAAAACCGAGGCGTTCTGGTATAAGGTTATGCTAAGTGATGAGCAATTAGCGAGTTAAGACTACTTTTCGTAGTATTAAGTGCTTACATGCTTTGATGTGTTGTATTCATAATGGGTGATAGTATATAAGTTATAACACTAATACATATTATAAGTCTTGATATGTGCATAAATGTTAAGTGTTAGATCATAATGTGTGATATTATGATATACGTATTTCTATATATATATATATGTGTGTGTGTGTATATATTCAAGTATTGATGTTCTCCTTCTTTTCTAACTTGTTACGTGAAGTTAGATCAGGCGTTGGCATTATATTGATTTGAATGTATTAAGACATTCATTGCATTTAGATTTACTACTATGTTGGATTTGTCCATGTAGTGTCTAGATGTATTTATAGATACTTATCATTTTGCTAGAGTATATCGTGAGGGCGAGTTGATTCATGGAGATCATAGTTTTGTATATGGTTATATTACGTTAAATCATATTTTTGTATATGATTCTATTATGTTTACTTAGGAGCGGAAATGATCATGTTACGCATATTTCTATGGGGGTAAGATTAAGTTGTCATGCCGTAAGTTGGTATAAGTTACCATGGAAATTGTTACTTTGTTTTTCCCTATCAGACTGAGCTATCTTGTATGTAGTTAGTCTTTTCCTTACATTTCTTTTGGCTGTTTTGTTCACGGAGTACTATTGTCGCTTTGTTCACCAAGTACTATCATTGCTATTGATTCAGACTTTTTGTAATTTACGGTCCCTTTAACGAAACGTATACATACGGATTAAGTTCTAGTGGAGCCAAAGATGTGAATAGTAATTTCATTAGTATGCATTATGGTTGCTTTTTGTTTAGCCTTACCGTCTTTTTGGTCATTTGATTTTACATGCCTTGATAAATTAAAAGTATATACGAGACTCATTTTCACTTGTTAGACTTGCAAATCTTCAAGTTAAAAGAGACAACTTATAAGGTACAGATGATAAGTATTTAGTGTTGAAAGAACAAATGCTTCGTTGTCGTTTCCTTCGTTTGTTTATGCCTTGATTCCAATGCTTTATACTATTTTGTTAGTTATGCTAATTTTGGGCACGAAATTTTCTAGCGTGGAGAGGATGTAACGTCCCAAAAATTTCAGGTAAATTTTTCACGAATATAAGTAATAGTGTTAATCATTTGAAATGATATTATTTATCTTCCTTCATTGTATTTGTAGTCGTTGACACTCATTCGTAGTCATTTACTATCTTTCAAAGTTGTTTTAAGAGTTACAGTCATGATAGTTGATTGGTATTTTGGTAATATCTCCCAAATTGTAAATTCAATTGAGACATATGATATATCGTTGGAAAGATATTTCATTTATCTACAAGTTTCATGTTTTTGCCAAAAAAGTCAATTAAAAGCGTAAAGGGGGAAAAAGGGGTTTGAAGTGTTTAGTAGCAGTTCTAAGGCGTGTGACTACCGGTCCTTAAAATTGTAAATACCAATAGTCACAACACTTGAAAGAAGCCCAAGATTTCCTTGGTAGCCTGTACTCATTGGTAACGACCAGTAGTTAGATGACTACCAATAGTCACATTTATGATGACTGATAGTCATAGACAGTATGGCCCCACTACTTTTTTAAAACATGTTTGACCTCATTTTTTCCCATTTCCGCAAATAGAGTAAGAGAGGGAGATTTTGGTGATTTCTAACGTCAATACTTCATCCCCTCATTTTATCTAGATCAAGAGGTCGTACGCAAGAAAAAAAAAAGTTGATTTTCGGAGTCTACATTGTAAGAGCTTTGTTTTAAGGTAAGCCTTATTTCTTCTCGCGTTTATTTGTTATTCCCCCTTTTTTCTATCCTTTGGGTACATCAAAACAAATTTGATTTTATTCTTCCTCGTCTTGTATAGATCGTTTTTAGGTATAGGTGCATTACGATCCGAGTTCATTTGCTAGATCGTCTCGGAGGCTTAAGTTTCGGCGTTTAAGGGGCTTTATCATCTCAATCCGCTAATCGTTGGACTTTAAGCCTTATAAACTTTCTTATCACTATTATCAGGCCTACGTATTAATGTAAATATCAACAATTTCTATTCTCGTTAAATTTGTCTCGATTCCCGTGTCAAATTTACGCGAAAATAGTTTATTCGATTTTTTTTTTGTCTTGTAGATGACTTCTTTGTATAGTTTTATATTATTTAGAAAGGCATTGAAAGCTCGTTTAGAGAAGGTGAGAAAGGGAAATTTTGGTTTGGCATTGGTGTAGTCTTCCAATGGCATCTTCAGAGGCATTCAGATTAAGGTACGGGCAGAAACGAGAAATAAAATAAGTTTGAACATATGTGAGTAGGTAGAATGTATATTCATGTTTAAAGCTCTAACTGTATCACTAATTTATGTATGAATTACACTTTCCCTGTATATCCTACGATTATTATTTTAACTGAGGCATTAACATAGGCGTATATTATAAGTATGCATAAGTATGCAATACAAGAAAGTATGCATAGTAAGTAAGGTGTATGATAATAATGGCGTAACTTGTTAGTAAGGCGTATGAGAAACGTTCATGTTTATAAGCATAATATGATCATAAGTAAGCATGCATGTCATAAGTATTGAAACATGTACATTCACATGTATAAGGGAATAAGTTACCTTATTTACATATAGAAGAGAATAAGTAATCCTATGTACATTCATAAGCATATGAAAATAAGTTACCCACGAAATGCCCAAATTGTTTTAAGAAAAAGGGGAATAAGGAACGCCCATTTGTTTTAAGACAGAAAATAAGAAACGCTCACATTTGTTTTAAAGAAAATCCAAGGGATAAGTCCCAATTTTCTTTCAAAGTGAAGACGTGATAAGTTCACGAATGCATATGTTGCATTTATAAGTATTTGATTTAGATAAGATATGTTCGGAGTATATCTCAGGACAGGTTTGATGTGATGGCGTAAATGGCAATGTACATATATGTTGGATATTTATTTTGAGCTATTTATATTAGACTATGCTAGTTGTTGTTGCCTCTTGTAGATGAAGCACATTTTCCTTTCTTTATTTTTGGCAAGCCTATAGCTTGTATATGTATATGCAAGGAAGTTAAAATCAGACCGGCTAGTTGGATCGGTCCTACTGGCAGCCGGTGCCTAGACCGGTCAAAAATATCCTCAAAATCGGTCATACACAGAATCGGTTGAAATTCGACTGAACCGACCACAAACCAGTAAAACCTGTCAAAACCGGTTGCCGGTTTGGGTCAAATTAAAGTTTTTTTTAAACAT
>MKEJ01079361.1:0-13921 GCA_001753735.1 Embelia ribes | reverse complement strand
AATTGCCATTTAGTCTATTATGAACAATTTTACGTGGGCGACTCTTATTTTCAAAGACAAATCTCATCGAATTGAGATTTTAATGAAAGTACACGTTATTTTAGAATTTATCTTTCGAAGCATTTTTCAAGTTGATTATGGGAAATACACCATATAACTTTTACACTTTATGTAATATCTCATTCAAAATGATAAAAAATAATATAATTATTTGATAATTCATGCTTTGAAGTGGGTTTTAAAATATAATAGGCACTGGAATAACAATTCTTCTTTTTATGTAAAGTATCACTTGAAATGAGATTGATCCAAAGATATTTGTATGTTTATAAATTTTCATGCTTCTAAATGCTTGTAAGTTGAATATCGACAATAGTGCACGTAATTGTTATGTTTTATGTTAAATTAGTGTGATTTTTCTTCAACTATATATTTTAGATTTAAATATATATGCTTTGAAAAAATTTCAAGTTGCTATATGCAATAGCACACATAGTTCTTATACTTTATGAAAAATGTCTTGAGAGATTCACAAAAAAAAAAAGGAGTTTAAAATCTATAAAGTTCATGCTTTTAAGTTGTTTTTTTACAAAATTGTTAGTAGATTAACTCAAAGTTTTATAAGAGCAGATATTTCAAAGCTAGCCTATTTTCCCCAAATTTTCATGCCACTATGTTTTTATGAAAATTCTTCATATTGCATGTACAAATTATGACATAGCATATTTCTCCATTGCACGGAAAAATATGAGGCAAAAAAATAGCAATCAATATCATCCATAGTTATACAATATTTATCATATGACCTACTGCCTATAACTAACTCGTATCTATCAAAATTATACCAATTCGGAGGCAAAGGGGCAGGGGTCATGGTTGTCCGCTTCCAAAGGTGGCCAAAAATTCCTCAAGCTCGATTTTTCCTACACCGAAGTGGATGAAAATTAGCAAGTTAGTCATATACTGTTTAGAAAATTAAACAGTCAGCGCAGCAGAGAGAGTCTGACTTCCCCATCCCACCGAGTCGACTGGTGTGGCCCTGTCGAGTCCGCTGTCTTCCCCAGTCGACTGCGTAAAGCTGTAAATGTTGGGTGTTACAATGGTGGGCATCAACGTAAATTTCATCTGAAATGAGATTGACAAACAATTAACTAATTTTGATAGTTCGTGTTTTAAGTTGATTTCGGCAAGAAGGTTCACATACTTTTCAGTTTTTGTTTTTGTTTTTTTTAAATAAAAACCCTTGGATTGAGATTTTACGTAGAACATCTTTATTCTTAGAAATTCATTTTGAAGCTTTTTAAGTTAAATATTGTTGATAACAAATGTAATATTTTTTGGTATGAGAGTATAAATAAATAAATTTTTAGTTTGATAAGTCATGTTTTGAGTGTGTTTCAGTGTATTATTGGCATTTGTGCAATTATTCTTGACTTTTATTCATTATATGGAAATTCATGCTTTCAAGTGTGTTTTAGATTGTTTCTAATATTCGTATTACTTTTTATAACTTAATATAGATGCAATCCAGGCTGATGGTTTTGTAGATCACAATTCACAACTGAAACAAGATGATTTTAAAAAAATTCCTAACAACATAAATTTCATTAATTAATCTTATTATTAAGTGTGAAGATTAGTTATATGGAGACTTTCTATCTAAAGTTAGAACATATATATTACAATCAGCAATGAAAAAAATCATCACAACACAAATCCGTATTTCTATAATTTTTCCCCAACAAATATTAGCTAACTAATTAATCAAAAGAAACTAACCCAAGGTTCAAGAAAACTGAAAACCAAATGTTTTTAATTTCTGGAAATTAGAAAAAAAATAAAACAAAAAAGAAACATAAACCCAAAACATAATGAGCTGATTATATCTAGGAAAAAATAGAAAAAATCTTTTTGCTGGCGGCGATGACGGATATAATTCTGAACATCAGATTTCTAGATAACAACCATACATGAGATCTTGAACGCAATCCGGCAATGCTTCCAACTTTGTCCACGACTTGTCGTCCATGTCCAACGAATAAGCTTCGATCGAGTACTTGTAGTCGATGTTTTCATATTCCCCATCCCAATCGTAAGCTTTTTCCGAAATCAAGTATTCGAACGTACCAACTAGTATTAATTTTCTTTGCCACCATGTGGCAGAGTGCAAGCGGGTCATCTGTTTTGGAAACTTGACTATGATTTCCCAATCGGTGTCCTTCTGTGCCATCACTTTTTGCTCGTCGCATTTGTAGAAGCCCCCGTTACCGTCATCCACGTAGATCCCCGAACACGTGGTATATTCGCAAAACATCGGATTCCACAGTGATTTTTCCACGTCGTATACCTCGACTTCCCTCTTCAGATGACCGTCAAAACTGATCCGCGAATCGTTCATCACGTGTAGCTTTCCTCCACAGAACAAAATTTGACATGAGTACCGTTCTTTAGCCATGTCTGGCAATTCTGTCCACTTGTCTTCCGCAACGTCATACGCCATCAAAGTTTTAGTTGGATTGCGGTCCGTATCTTCCCCACCCGCAACGTAAACCATCCTGTTAGAATCGGAAACGCACCCAAAGTGTACCCTACGGACCGGCATGGGGGCTCCACGCCTCCATTCATCGGTTATGAAATTATATAAAAAGACAGAATCAACAGTATCATAACTTACCGGGTCCATCCCGCCTATGACAACAAGTTCCGTTCCAACCCCTGCAAGGCGACAATATGAGGGCATCCCTTCTTGAAAATCCGGCACAGATGGGAGATTTGACCAACGGCCCGTCTTTAGGTTCAACATCGCGAGGTTGTAAGGCATTGGGGGGTCATAACCCGTAACGCGGAACCGTGCTTCTTCCAAGTCCTCGCAAACTTGAAGCACGACAACGACGGGTTCGGTCACCCCCGTGGCTCTCCGCTTAGCATGAAAACTTGGGTCCTCAATCTCAGCCTTCCAGCCTCTCGACACGTTGGCTGCATTCGTCAACTGATCGTAATGCAGACGCATTAGACAATGCGACGCAGCATCGTTGTTTAAATTGGGAATAAGATCCATTATTATTTTGTCGAAGTTGAGGTACTAAAAACTGTGCTTGTCGATATATGTGAAGGGATGGTTTTATGACTTGATATATGTACTTATATATAGATTGGGATTGTATTGTTTCCTATTTTATGCAGGTTAATTATATTGTTTCCCTTCTTATAAAAAAAAATTATCTTGTTTCCTTAATTATTAAGGATGAACTTTAAAAGACAATTAAAAATTTTGAAGTAATATTAATTATCTATCATAATTATTAGGAAGATAAAATTTAATAAGGGTAGATTTGTTCTTTTCATTTAATTCAAAATTTGAAAAGTTAGATTAAAAAGCAAAGTTATTAGTGATTGGATTTAGCATGAAGCGCAAGGTTCTTGTTTTAAAGATTTAGTTGATTAGATTTAGATTTATTTTTTTCAGCCATCTTTCCTAGTTGGAATTGAACTATTCCGAATTTAAAAACCTTCATTGAATTCATATAATATTTTTTGATATGCTATAATGTCAAATAATATTTTCCTAGTATGGGATTTGTACAATTGTAAATTCATTCTCATTCGTTGACTATTAGTTACCTAAAACTAATTTTTCTTTTAAAGTTAACCACGAGTATTAATTAACACATGTAGTTCTTATACTTTATGTAAAATCTGCTTTTAAAAAGAGTTACCTAAAACTAAATTTCCTTTTTAAAATCCATGTTGTAAGGTCTTTGTAGGTTGTATTGACCATAACGCACGTAGGTCTCAATTTTTATGTGAAAATTCCATTTAAAATTGATTTACCAAGGGAAACTTTTCTGGACTTTCATGCATTAAAGTGTTAATCAGGTGATTATGGATAATATATAATGGATGTAAATATTATTAGTTGGTTCCAATTCTAAATAAGTCTTAAAAAAAATTTAATCTAATAGAATAAAAATATTTGAAGTGAAAATATTTTAATCATCTTCTATGACTAATTATCTTTAGGAAATAAATTTAAAAAATTATCTATTTAATATTTTAAATTCCAAATTAAAAAAAATGTAGGCATTATTTTTTAAACATTCAATATTTTTTATATATATAATTATGAGAAGAGTATCACTATACATGACAACGAATGAATTTTGCCTCAGAAATAAAAATTTTGGCTTCGTCTCTGTTTGTGCTCCTAACTTCGACAATAACTACAGACAGCTTGCCACATGACTTCGAGGGTACTTCCGATTGCCTTGCTATACTTGCGTTCATGACTTCGACGCTTTGCCATGCAGCCATCAACATTATTATATGGAGAATCTCGACCAAAATCATTTGTGTTTGGCTCTATGCCAGTTGTTTTGGAGTTTTACACGATACGAATAGGTCTCACTTGCAATAAAAGAGTAATATATATTTTTGAAATTCATACCCACTAAAAAGGTTAAGCTCATTATATAGTAAGTCTATTAATATATATTAAGGTTCTTTAGGCATATCCCAACACAATGATACACGCAATTCTACCCTTCTAAAATGTTAACCAAAATGAAATTTTCCTTAGAATTCATTTACTTTGAAACATATGCCCTTGGGCTTATATTTTACATCAATAGTGTAATCCAATCAATTTCATATATTATTTTTGGTACAAATGAATTTTAGGAATTTTAACCAATTGAAGACTCTGGTGAATATATCCTAAATGGCCTTGGTTCGCTGCACTAAGTGGACCCAACCCGACACAAAGGCCCAAATTTTCTTATGTTTTGTCTTAATTTCATCTTAGTTCCACACTTTTCAATTATGACAACGAACCCTTCATTTTCTCAAACGTGACAATGTGATTCATTTTTTGTACATACCAAAATAAAAAGACCAAACACCTTAGCTCAGATTTCCAAAACAAGACTTTAGTGCCTAAATCTGAGCAGACCCATTTTATCCGATTAATACTCTATTGAAAATAGCCTCGGAAGATCACCAGCTCTTAAAAAACTTTGAGAGGTACCATTAGCTCCCAGCTTTGCTAGCTTGTCAGCCATAAAGTTTTGCTCTTCAAACACATGAACCAATCGAATACCAACCATTTCCGTTAGTTCCAAGATCTCTTCCGATATGTTTAGCAACTGAATCGGAGGTCTTGAAAACCTCTTCCACCAGTTAACAACAGCTAGCGAATCGGATTCAACTAAAACATTATAGTACTCAAATTGACAACATAACAATAGGCCATGAAGCAAAGCCTTAGTTTCCAATGTGCGATGAAAGCCAAAGACCAAAGATCCATCCGCATCTCCGAGAGCCCCTCCACAACTAGCTTTTTCCTGAATTGGCCAAACAGAACCATCGACATTAAGCTTTAATTTTCCGAAGGATCGAGGAAGCAGCCATTTAACCGACTTTGGCCTTCTTACAAAACACTTCAGGATAGGCGCGTACGAAACCATCGGACGGCCAACATCAAAAGATGTCAAAACCATCAGAGGGTTAGCATCAAAAGATATCATAACTTTTTTAGGAGCTAATAAGTTGTGCTAGTAATGTTTAGTTTTCCAGAATTTAATAATATTATCAATATGCGTATTGAAGGGCTATTAATTAATATTTCTTAATTATTAAAAAAAAAATAGAAGTGAAATGATTAAAATGGGACAAAAGAGACTACTATACGGGATTTTCAAAAGGTATAAAATTTGAATCCTATATTAAAAAGGGATAAATGATCCAATTAGGGGCTGCGATTTTTTTTGCCAATAATTACGCATAGACTTTAGACTCAAATTGCATTCTAGCTGAAAATCCAAATTGCATATATGTTATATTGGCATTGGCGGAGTGAATAGGGAATAGTCGCTCCTTTTTTTATCTTAGAAATTTTACAGAATTTATATTGAAATTTGAATTTCTCCTATAAATTTTGCTTCACTAGTCGCTACCCAAAAAAAAAAAAAAAAATAATAATAATAATAATAATAATAATAAGACTAGATCCTATTTAGAACGAAAGGATTTGATCCCTATCCAAATCCTAAATCTCCGCTGTTCAATTTAGTCATGGATAAGATAGATGATAATATTCAATGATTGAAAAAGATAGATGATCAACTAAGGGAGTACTCTCACTACAATTTTTTTTTCTTTGCAATGTATAAAAATGAATTTGATTTGACAACAAATTATTAATTATTAATTGAGAACAAATTATTATTAGTATTATTTTTCTGCAAAAATATTTGTGGTAATTTATCCTTCAAACATAATAATTTTGTTAAAAAAAATAATAATCAATCGGACAATTTTTTGTAAAATAATTCTGGTATGGAGTTGGTTTTCTATAGCTACATATATACTTGATAAATGCACTTCGAAATGTCTCATCTTTAGAATAGGAAAATGCATGTACATGTATGACCTTTCCCACATGCGTGGACACGTAATTGAGAGAATTGATATATAGAGAAATTAAAACTATTGTAATTTTAAAAAATAATTGAATTTTTTATTTGTCAATACATGTATGATAGTTTATAAAAAAATTCATTACAAACTATTTATTTCTAATAAAAAAATTAAATATTCCATATACAAGTGTTTTGACTGATGCATATTTTTA
Organism: Embelia ribes; assembly: GCA_001753735.1. Lineage (NCBI taxonomy): Eukaryota > Viridiplantae > Streptophyta > Magnoliopsida > Ericales > Primulaceae > Embelia > Embelia ribes. Next base: position 7,293 of record MKEJ01079361.1, on the reverse strand, counting down.
TATTCATTAATTGCTTTAGTGACAAGTAAATGACCTCCTGGTATTAATGTCAACTAGAAGCAGTCCTAATAGTATAGACACTTTTTGGGTATAGTCGGTGGACAAAACATTATACTTTCACGTAAACTATTGACCACTAGGTATTATTTAATTAATATTTAATGGAAGTACACTAATTTTTTTATTTTTTTATTTTTTGGAAATTAAGCACTATAAGAGCGTTAACAGCAGTATTACAATATTTGAGTTACTATATTTTGGATACTAGAATATTATAATCCGATAAATAGTGAATTTACAGTAGAGTAACTATTTTCGGTAATTAAATAATAAAGTAAAATCAAAATTCTATTAAATTAATTTCTTTCTAAAATTTAGGGTGTGTTATTCATAATATTGATAAAATACAATTATATACATGTTATTTATATTGCATAATATATATTAAATAAAATTTCTTAAATCCAGTATAGATCTTCAGAATAATGATGAAGCACATAACCTATTTCATGCAGTAGATTTATTGCCTTATTATAAAGATTATATGTATATCTGAATTTAACAGTAGCTATGAATGATATGAATATTCTTAAATCACTTCCCGGTCCAAAATCCATTAATATCTATAATGATATCTTAAATGTGAGGATATTATCAAAATGATATAATTTTAAACTAGGAACAAAACATATAGCATTAATATACAAGATCTATTTTCAAATTCTGAATTCTAGAGTCAACATAATGTCTAGAAAGCGAAGGTTGTTGAACATAATAAGGTAATGGTGATGTCCTATGTAATCTAGGTTTTTGAAAACTAAGATACATATCACCTTCTTTTTTCTGAACTACATCATCTATATTATTATGATGTAAAATGGTTACAGGAGGTATAACTTGTGGAATTATCCATTGATCAGGAAAGGTTATGTCTTTCCACTATATTTTCCTTGGTACAGTAATATTAGTAGAATATAAGTTTGATTCAAACAATATTGTTTCTCCAATTGGACTCTTCTTTTTTACATAAGGAGAGTATATAGTCAGAACTTTAAAATAGATCCTGTATATTAATGCTATAGGTTTTGATTCTGGTTTAAAATTATATCATTTTGATAATATCCTGACATTTAAGACATCTACCGTCCATGCCCCCCATGTTTTTAAAAAATTTTCTAAAACATTTAATTCTGCAAGTGGTAATAATTTCATATTAGTGATAAAGTCATAATGCCATTCTGTAAAAGGTTTTATACTTTTCTTGCTGAAATTCCTGATTAATAGATTTTCTTAAATCACTTCCAGATCTAAAATCCATTAATATCTAGGATCCTTATCAGCATTACCTTATTATTTCAACCGACTAAGACGGTGATATATATCTTAGTTTTCAGAAACCTAAATTACAGATCTAATTTATCTACATCCTCATCAGCATTACCTTATTATATTCAACAACCTTCAACTTCGAATCCAATATAGATATTCAGAATAATGATGAGGCACATAACCTATTTCATGCAGTAGATTTATTGTCTTATTATAAAGATTATAAATATTTGCATATAAGATAAGTTCAAATAGACCTAAAACCTTTGATACTTTTAGGGACAGATAACTGTATCAATTTAACTTTAAGAGATGCCAAATGTACAAACTGACAACAATCTTTGATGGGATCTATTGAGACTAGCTTGTCTCATTGACCTATCTATTTTGATGTATGTCCGAATTTAACAGTAGCTTAATCCATTCAAACGGCCTACAACGGGCCAACCGAGACGAAGTCCTACCATCAAAATAAACAACCCCCTGCTAAACATTATTACACCATTCTGAGATACATCCCCAAGAATATTCTTTGATATATTAAAGTATAGAAAGAAAGTATATTACCCATACATGATCCTTCATAAGTTACTGATAGAAAAAGAAATTGAATAAAACACATTGATTTTATTAATAGTATACTTACAATGCTTTGTGCCTTGTAGGCATATTACATAATATATATTATATAAATTTCATACATACATAAATATTGGATATAAATATATAATATTAATATATATAGATAATATTATACATAAAATATAGATAAAACATATATACATATATATAACATACACGCATATAAATATATAATAATATAATACAATAATATATACACATTATATACATATATATATATATATATATTATATAAATATATTCTAATATATGTATATATAAAATTTCAGTATATTATATATTTTATATATTAATGTACATATATATATGTTATATATATATTATATAACATATGTATATAGAAAATTATATAATATATATTTATTATGTAATATAAAAAAAATATAATATATATGTATAAAAATATATTATATATATTATATGTATCATATATATTATAAGTTATACATAATAACGTATAATATATATATATATATATAATATTACAGACATATTATTTATATTTTTATGTATTATCTATATTTATATGCATATGCATACATATTTTATATATAATATTATATATACGTATATTATATAATATAGATATATATAACATATATTGTATTATAATGTATATGTAATATATTATATATTATATTTATATATATAATATTTATAGTATACGTATATAAAATTGTATATATTGTACCTAAAATTAAGTGTAATTAAAATAATATAGTATCAATGAACAACGATAAATTTGAGTAGCCAAATATATTAACCAAACCTCGCTGGGTACTAAATTTAGAAATAACAGTATAGCAATGGAGACTTTGAATTTGTAGATAAATAGATTGATAAAAGTATATAGTAGTCAATTTAGCTAAGAATACTCTAAAATTTACATTTTATTGCTTTGGCGTTAAGAACCTTTTGATCATATCCTTGAGCATGTGAATCATTAAGAGTGGCCACGACTTTGATGCATCTTTAGAATCAAGCACTAACTATACCAGAATTAATTTTCTTCTAATTTGTATGTATATATATATAGAGAGAGAGAGAGAGATAGATAGATATATAATATTGTGAACCGAGAACAATTTACTATAAAAAATTATAATTAATTTTAATTAATATTAGTTGCAATTTATAATAATTTTATCCTCAAAATACAGTAATGTTTTAAAAAAATTCTGATATATTTGGTGAAAAATAATTATTGTATTGAGAGCAAATCCCATAGTTGTTGATATAGAATTAATTTTGAGTTGGTTTTAGTGGTCCCATGTGTCCTATAATAATAAGAACTGGGCTCAACAATATTTGGGATTAAGATTTGACTTAAGTAATTATTTATAGTCGAAAAAAGGATGATGGGCACTTCCGTACAACAACTATGGGTTATCTATTTTTAAATGTCTGATAAAAATTAAAATGATAGTTCATTTATAAAATTTAATTTGAAAAAAATTGATTTACTCTATATAGTTAATTTTAAAATTAATAGTCTATATTTACTGGGTAGAAGTCCCTTATTAGCCAGCAGCGAGCCCCCTTATCCTTATTTGGTTGTTCATCTTACTTGCGGGAGCCACCCGATGCCCACCAAAAAAGGAAGAGTAAGGGGATAGCTGTTGTCGATTATGATTTCTAAATCGTATTTATTGCTTAAGTAGGCTTGTCAATATTGATCGAATTTAAATACTTACCAGAAAGATTAAAACCTCGTAGTAGTACTCGTATTAGCGATTTACTTCAAAACCATTGCAACTTTACTTTTATTTGCATAATTTTTTAAATGACTGTTCAATTTATAGGTAGTAACACTGTAAGTGTTTGAAAATATAAGTGATAAAAAGCATAAAAAAAAAGTCCTAAAAAACCAAAATAAAAGACAGGATAACCTTATTGACAAACACGCAAATCCAGAAGCTACAAAGCAGGGCTAATTTGCACCCAGTACACATCCCCTGGACCGTAAGGAGAGTTTTTTCTATTTAAATTCTAGTGGGACCGATAGTTTTAGTTTGCACCGTTAGTATTTCATTAGACAGTTCAAAGATAATCTTGTAGCCCCGGTCTCTAGCCAACACTAGGACCCTCAATCCTTAACAAATTGTGACACCCCTTGCTCTCTGCCAGCTATAAGTAATACCCACATTCTGTTAAACCAACATGTAGCCAGGGCAGCTATCAGAACAAGAAAACAAAAACAGAAAAACAAAAGCAAAAAACCAATGAGCCAGCGTAACAGTGACCTGGCTACATAATAGTTGTTGGTTCCCAGAAAACAACATTTTCATATATATTTATAAATATTCAGATGCTCTTTTACAAACCATGGTTCACAAAATTGATTCGCTGTAATTAGCTTCAGACTTTGTAAAAAATTTCACTTTATTTGCATGCAACAGTAAGATTTGGGATTTTTAACAACCGAAAGCTGTAAAAGCTTTAGCGACTCAACTTGATGATGCAAAATATAAATGCTGTGCTTGATCTTCGCCAGCACGTTTTATATCCCTTCACCATCTACAACTAGAAGTCGGTGATATTTTGTTTTCAGCAATAATCTGATAAGGCATAAAATAGAACACTATCCATAATTTGATAGATGCTGATATTTTACCATGAAAACAAATATAAAGCCGAAAAATAAAAGACAGAAGAACCTTGGAGCATCTCGAGATTGGTTGATTTACGAACTACTAACGGTGCATTTGTCATCACATCACCGACTACTCGTCCATTAGTTTTACTAGGAAACGATTGTACATACGTAAGTAAAAGTTAATTCACGCATGCATAGACTAATATAATAAAGTCACGCAGTCTTATTATTCCTATAAGCAATGAGAAAAGACTGCATAATGAATTCCTAATAGTATTACCGAATAAACTATAAAGCGATATGTTCTAAAATCGTTAAAAACAACAATTTCACATATATTCCGAAGGTGTCTTCCTGCAGACAGTTAATCTATCAAGCCTATTCCTAAACCTTTCCGGTATATCACGTGGACACCAATAGTACTAATCACCTTGAGATTAACTAACTCTTCCATGTAATCGATCTGAAAAGTTGGTGATATAGCGCAACATTGCAGATGGTAACATTGAATATTTTCTCCATTACTTTTGTTAGCGAAACCCATTGCGTATACAACATTTATGCATTTTTCAGGTATTGTCGTGCCAAGTTGCAATGTCTCTATTGTGACTTCAGAGTCACAAGTTCATCCCATTGGAAATAATCTATTTGAAAACAAGAGTAATGTTACGTTTATCAGATCTTCTTAGATTCCACAATACAAAAGTTTTGTGCATTTGACCGTTCATATATATATATATATATTAAAAGAAACGCAACAGAAAAATTATATTCAGATCCTGCTAATATCATGTACATATACTATTAAAAATTAATTACATTTTACTATATAGGTTGGAGTTTTACCTGCGATATTTGTTTTTTGAATCTTGTTAAATTTAAATATGAATTGATTGTATTCGAAAGAATCGTTGTGCCTTGGATCTTCTTCTATATTTTCTGTAACACCTTGTTCTGGATGAGTTCTAAATATACCTAGCAGAAAAACAAAATACGTATTTTTTATTTGCTAAAAATATAATTTCGTGTATCTTTATTTTCTACGATAGCAAGCGTATATATAGGCTATAGTAGGAACCTGATGGTAAATATCTGAAGAGATTTCATATACAGATTTTGACTTATCTTATCCCATCAACCGAGATAGTTCTTATCCATATAAATCATAATCCAACCTACTATAGGATTATGACCGAATTCTCTCTTCACATATCTGAATTAATTCTATTACATTGTCAATATTGTTTAATTTTCTCCCCCACGTAAAGATAGAAAATACACACTTTATTAAATAAAATACTGCCATATTTATTTAAAAAGTATGTTACTTAAACTCGTCCACTTTACTTATTCGACATGTGATTACAAAATTCATTTGTAGGGTTTGACACATTCAAAACATATAAGCTTCTTAAGGAGGTATTATCATTCCCTAATCTGGGACGTGGATTTCATCAATTATTAATAAATACTATATGAATGATATTATCATCCAATTCTCTAAGTTTATTGACTCACTAATAATCTCACTTTTTGTGAATCAAAACGATAAATATTTTCAATACATGTCTAATAATAATTTAGGATTAAAAGCATAAATAATGTCTATGACCACAAGGTGCTAATTATTTTATCTACTCAGTACAAAAATAATTATCTTGACACGATCTCGTTTAATACATATAAAATGTACTAGTAAAAGGAGTTCGAATACAAACATTCCCTGTACTTAAGACGAACCTACTAAAATAAATTGCTACAACTCTACTGATGGTATGTCAAATTTCATCTAAAGTTATAAACATTAAACTTATATTCCATAAAAATTGATGATTTAGTCTTCTGCATGTAAGTCATATTTTTACACAATTAATCATCTACTATATAGAATATGAGATACCTAATTATTAATCACAAAGAATAATAAAAGAAAATTTCTCAACATTCTCTTTAAAATGAAATAATATTTATTATTAAAATATTAAGTCCATAACAAGCATGACTTTTAGTATAATTTTAACAATCTCCCACTTAGACTCAAAGCCATGTTGACATACATCTCACTCCCATGTTCTCCACAGGTTTATCAAAAGTAATACCGTGTAAACTCTTTGTAAATAGATTAACAAGGTTGTTTTCCAATGCAATCTTTGTCACTACCACATCCCTTCCTTCTATATTATCTCATATAAATGTGTATATCCTCTCAATGTGTTTCGTCTTTTTATGTGTCATAAGTTTTTTCGAATTAGCTACTACTACACTATTATCACAATAAAGTATCATAGGAAGTTTCGCTGAATGTATTATTCTAAGATCGAAAAGGAAATTTTTTGAGCCATACAACCTCTTTGGTTGCCTCACTAGTAGCTACAAATTTGACCTCCATAGTGGAATCAGTAACACATCCTTGCTTGATACTCCTCCAACTTATGGCTCCACCTCGTAAGATAAATACATATCAAGAAGGGATTTTCTGGAATCCTTATATGCTTAGAAATCTGAGTCTGTATACCCAATAGGAACAATACTGTCTACGCCGTAAACTAACATATAATATCTAGTTCTTTTTAGATACTTGATTCTATTTTTTACTGTAATCCAATTCTCCTGCCTTGGATTAGACTAAAATCTACTAACCATACTAACGACAAAGCAAATATCAAGTCTAATGCAAAGCATTGCATAATGAGGCTTCCTACTACTGAAGCATAGGGAACTGCCTT
>MKEJ01079354.1:0-14273 GCA_001753735.1 Embelia ribes | reverse complement strand
GAGTTGTGAAGTTGTCTTATTTGTGTTCTAGTTAATGGGTGCTTAAGTGGTTTTAAACTAGGTTAGGTTTTGTCTTAAATTGTGTCTTGGTACCAAGTGGGGTTGTTTGGTTGCAGCTTCAAGGATCAAAGTTTTTTCTTTTTTCGCCCCTTAAAAGATGGAATGCATTTATCTGTTCAGCTTAAAAGATGTTTTTTTTTTGTGTGTGTGTGTGCTTTGGCCCAAGTAAATTGGAAGCTTTAAGTTTGATACGCCCAACTTTTTTCATAATCTGAAATATTATAGCTTTTATTGCTTATAAGCTGGTAACAAACAAATCCTAAATCTTGAAGAAAGAGGGGCGGCGAAGTAATACTTGAATTTACATGTTTTAATGGAAGTATGATAATTGACCTATTTTTATCTATTTTGTTCAAGATTTGTGAAGTCGTCTAATTTGTGTTCTTGTTAATGGGTACTTAATGGTTTTAAGTTATTACTGAAAAAGAGTATCAGGCCCTAGTTTTAGGACTTGTTTAATTGTAGCTTCTTACATCATTTGTTTTTTTGGCTTAAAAGTTGGTTTCAAAGCTAAATTCCTTAGTCTGAAAAAAACTAACTGTTGTTATTTAAAAGCTGCAATCAAATAAACCACTTTATTCGGGTAGATACTTATTTGTCTTAGTTCAATTTCCCATGAGTAAAGAAACCAGATGTTATATTAATTGAATTTATGTGTTTATTTAAAGCATTCACGCTAGTCTGTACAAATGGTGTATTCTCTCATATGATTTCTGAAATAAGAAATATTGGATGAAAAATGTCCCATGTCATTGTTCCCATATTTCTCTGTTCTTACAAATCATAGAAGAAATACTTCAATTAGTTTTTGAGCGAGGAAATCTACTATTAACAATTTATCAATTAAATATTATTTTTTCCCCCACCAAAAAATATAGAACCTTAATTAAGATTAGGGGAAACATATTTTAACATTTTACCATATCATAGATACTTATTTCAAGTATTTTTAGTGTAGAGGATTTCTGAGAAAAAAAACTGGTTTATGAAAGAGAGATGGTTTTCTAGAAAGCCAAATTTAGAATTATAGGAGAAAAGCAGGTGGGAATTTCTTATGTTCAAGTTAATTGGAACTTAAGTGGGTTTAAATCTTGAACCTTTTGTTGATCAGTAATTTAGTATCCACAGCATTTTCATTCCATGTGGGGTTTGCACGGATCCTTCAACAGGTACCAAACATGGCCATTTTTGCAAGGATTGAGGTATCAATATGTAAATATGCAGGTTTCGAAACCCACTCTGACCATAAGTTTGGGTGAAAAAGTGTTTTTTTTCCTTGTTTTTTGACAAAAATTCTGAAGTTGAAGTTATTTTAACATGACTGTTCATAGTTAATGAGCGCTAAAGCATTACATCTGTTGTAGAAAGTGTTCCAACCTTTTATTAATCAGTATTAGTGCTGCGATGATTTCATCCCATTAGAAATTTGGGTGGATTCAGTCATCCGGTGCTAAAATGTTGAGGCATCAATGAGTATGTTTGTATTTCAACATTAGGGTTTATATCTGCAGAAAGCAAGGAGTTTCTATTTATATGGAAACTTTTACTCTTTCCTTTTTGCTTCTTGATAAACCATTAATTTGAATTATTGTGATTTTGGCGGTGGCTGTGGTGGTACAGATCAGTTCACAAAGTACTTTGGGAAGTATGGAGAGATAACGGACTCAGTTATCATGAAAGAGCGGGACACTGGTAGGCCCAGGGGATTTGGGTTTGTCACATATGCTGACCCGTCGGTTGTTGACACTGTCATTGCTGAAACACATATCATCAATGGCAAGCAGGTTGGTGTTAAAGTGTTTTTGCAGTTTTTCCTTTTCCATCTATGCTATTTCTACTGTGTCAGATTATTGCTATTTTGAATGACATTGTTTTTGGAATAACTGTATACCCTAGGTCAGCAGTTCGCTTAGAGGGAGCCGGAGGGTGATAGCGTCATTTTCGAAAATACACGATTTTGAGTGCGCTGTCAGAACGTCTCTTTATATATACATTACATAATAATATAATTTTATTTATTTATATATATATATAATATATGTATTCCTTTATTGATTTTAAATTAAATAAGTCCTCTGCATCTCACGCTTGCGAACTAGAATATATTGCATTACGAAAACAAAATGAATGAAATAACATGTGGTCTGAGCTCAATGTTTGGAATGCTGAGCATATTGATTAGATTATCGCACCTTATTCATTTGGAATTAGTAGTAGACGTCTACCTCAGATGACATTTTAGATCATTAGTTTAGCTATTCGATGCATGAATTAACTTTGCTGGGAATGAAGTGGTAGTATAGTTTCCCATAATATTTTATTTAAACATTCTGATATAAAATGCTTCTAGCATAGATTGGTTGCACTAATAATCTAGATGGATTGTTTTCACTTTTTAGATTGTAGAGGATGAGATACTTTTTCCCAAATAAACGAATTTCAAATATTATAGTTTCTGATGGTATTTTTACCTGAAATTGTTCTGATTAGCAACTTTTTCTTTTAATCAGGTTGAGATCAAAAGAACAATTCCAAAAGGTGCTTCTGAATCAAAGGATTTCAAAACAAAGAAGATATTTGTTGGAGGGATACCAACATCTGTGACTGAAGGTATGAGAATATACCCTCTTATTCTTTGCAAGACTTGGAGATGTTGAACTTTTAGATTGAGTTATCTGGATAGTTTTTGGTTGTTCCTGTGGTTTTAAAACCCGTTTCTAATCAACTCCTTTCTTTGGCTGTTTTAAAACTGTAATGCAGATGAATTTAAGAATTTCTTCTCAAAGTATGGAAAGGTAGTGGAACAAGAGATCATACGAGATCACGTGACTAACCGTTCACGGGGTTTTGGATTTGTTATCTTTGACAGTGAGCAAGTCGTCGATGATATATTGGTCAATGGCAATATGATTGACATGGGAGGCTCAAAGGTTAGTCAACCATTGGATCAGCAAGATATCCATTGTATATAGATCCAATATGTTCTGTATTCATTATATAGTTCTATTCCAATGTCTTTACACTACAGTTGGTTCTTATTTTACAGTATAGGTTTTCCACAAAAGTTAATTGCATTTCTTTGGCTGACGTTTTTATCTAGCTATTGAAATATTTTGCACATGAATACCCTAGGTTAACTTACTTCTTTGTTGTAGGTTGAGGTCAAGAAGGCAGAACCAAAGAAACCCTCGAACCCAGGATCTGCTACTGCACATGGTAGTGGTCCTAGGGGCCGCGGATATGGCGATAGTTTCCGTGGGTTTAGCAACTCCTATAGTGATTATGATAGTGGCAATTTTGCCCCTGGTCCGTATAGGACCCCAGGAGCACCTGGTGGTAGGTTTGGTGATTATGGTGGCTATGGTGGTAGAGGTAGCGAATTTGGGGGCCGTTATGGGGATTATGGCGGAAACGACTACATGGGTTACAGGGGAGAGGCTTCACTAGGCTATGCTAGTCGATTTGGTTCTTATGGTGGTGGAGGCTATGGTGGGGGATATGGTGGAAGTGGGTTAGGTTCGTATGGGCGTGGTGTTGGAGGTGGCGGTTATGGTGGCTATGGACCTGGTGGTGGTGGTTATGATTCTGCACCGGGTGCTGGCTACGGTGGAACAGTTGGTATGTATGGAAGTAGGGGAGGCTATAGTGGTGGTGGTCGATACCATCCTTATGCGAGGTAGATTATTATGCTAAGCTTTTCTCCTAGGGCTTTTTTGCTCGGGATAATCCTTTTTTCAGGTTATTGCACATCCAGGTTCAAGTTCATAAGCACTTATTGCAAGATTTACAGTCTAGAAGATCATCAGGACCCTAAGTTTCTTTCCATCGCCTTTTGGATTAGAAGCCAGATCTAGATGATCGAGCTAGTAGATTATCAAGCTAGTTATGTTTGTAACTCTGTTTTAGTCGGACTCGATTTGTCTTAGCTAGAACTGTTAGTTGAAGTTGTGCTACTGCTTGGGGTTTGATCTAGATTGTTGTTGGCATGTTATTCCTTCATCTATATAGGATTTGTTATACTGATATCACTGGCCTACTTTTGTGAGTTCTAGTTTCATGCTTTTAAGTTTTAACAGCTTAGTTTTTTTTGTTTTGTTTTGTTTTTTCTTTCAATGATCAAGATTAGTTCCGTAGATCAGTTGGATTCTAGTAATATAGTTTCTTATATTACTGCTCCGGTTTGTGATACACTTATAAAAACGGGCCTGTATTGCAAGCCAAGGTTCTAGGCTTCCTAGCTTAACAGTTTTTTTTGTTCTCGACAAGTACATAAACAGGCGCGTCATTTGGCTAGTAGAAGCTCTTAGCCGAACATGACAGGCAAATTGTTCATCAATGTTAGCTGCTGGAATTTGCGAATTCTATTATATATGGAGCATTGCCATTGGATTAACAAGTGTAAGCTGTCTTGTTTAGTTTAGTTTAGAAAACTTTTAGCTGTTTTCTCTCATCTACTTTCCACCACCACCATTGACCCTTTTTTGGAAGGATATTATTGCTTGTTTTGTTCTGGGTTCCCCCTGATTGTGATTATGGTTTCATTTGGATGCAACTCTTAAGCAAATAAGTTAGCTTATTTCTGACTAAGTTAAACACTGTTTAACTTTTAAGCAAATAAATTGAAAAGTTGGAGCTTATAAGTGCAATCAAACAAGCTCGTGTTTTTTTGGATAACTTATCCATCTCAAGTCTTGATTTTTAGTTGTCTCAAATATAAATAGTTTGTTTGAGAAATTGTTGGCGTGCGATTGAATATAGTTGATAAGGTGTACACAGCTTTTAATAATTTAGATTTCGATTTCCTTTCAGTTGTTAGCCTCGGTATAGCAGGTAATTTCCGTTTGGTTTGACTAGGAGAAATAATCTCTAGCTCGTATGGGTACATATGTATATGGGAGGAGAAGGTATATCGTTGAATGGTTTATGATATTGCCAAGTGTGGGATGAATGATTTACTGGAGGTTCTGCCAAGTAACAATTTTGAATTGATTGCGCCTGATTTAAGTTCTGTTTTATACAATGTAACATTGAAACAATGTATAGCTTGTGAAGAGAAATGTTTTCGTCTTGATGATATATTTGCGAACATTTCTTATGTTATTTGTCATACATTTTGAGGCAATTGATTTGTTATTCCCACTGGAGGTAGTAAAACGGAGGCAATCTAAATTTGTTGTCTATGAACTTGAATTTTTGTAACCATATCGAAATGATCGACAAAAACAGCTTCGGTTGCTGTCAATCACAATTGTCTATGCTTCTCTGTGTTGTTATGCTTGTAGAAAAAAAAGTGAGGTTGAATATATGTTCGTATGCATATATGTTGACAATAATAAAGGCCATCTATCATATAATGGCTGGCTAAAATTGGTAATATAATTATAGATTGGGCCATGCATGCTTCTATTGTAACTTGAGGGTCATGGCTTTGTTTCTTGTAAATATCCTCTCTAGTTATCGTAATTCGAAAATTTTGTGCACTCAATTATCTCGTAAAGGCCATCTACATATGTACATTGGGCAAAGTATTGTTGCGTAAAAAAAGGGAATAAGAATTCAGGTTCAATGCCCAAGTTCTATGCAGGGATACGAGTCGATAACAATGCTGAATCTAGCAACTAAAGATTATGAAAAATAAATAACGAGGTGATGGTTTTTAAACCTAAGCAATGTACACTAGTAATACTATTCATTATAATTTACTAAGTCTACTCGTAATTTTTCGTCTCTCCAGTAAATATGAGCGGGCAATAGTTTTAATGCATTAAAAAAAAAATATGACCATTTAAAAATAAAAATAAAAAATTGCACCAGTTTGTGAAAAATTGGTATATTTGTGCATTAATGGTGGTTTATAGCGTTGCCCTAAAAGCCTATTTTTATTATCATTTTTAATTGATATTGCTTAAATTACATTTCAGATGGTAAGAAAACAACCGGCCTTTTCGGTTGAAGCAACAAAACCGTTAATCTGAAACTCATTTCCTATATTTTGGATCATTTCACCAATTTATAAAACATTTCCTCAGAACTTGACACACACAAAATTTCTCCTAGGTAAATCTCTCATCTCTCTCTACAAAGCACCTGCATATGGATCCGATTTTTGCAACTCTCTAATACGTTTGTTACACCCCGAAATTGCAATATTGCATCTATTTCGTTGCAACTGTTCAAAACATTGAATTATAAAGTAATGATATATACATAGAAAATGTGGACAGAATCTGTACAAACACCTATTTCATTGCATCACGTGCGTTGATATGTTCCTAAAAATAGGATTACCACCTTTGATATAACCGAATAGGTGTACGTATAGTTCCAGTTCTTTTATATCCGTGATTATATCGATTTACTTTCTGTATATGTTGATGGTCTCGTTATTTGCAGATGGATGTTTGCACAATGAGATGTGTAATAATAGTCACATTATCATTTATGTGGATTGCACGAGGAGCAATCGGGATAAGGTTAGTGATAGACAGAGAAGAGTGCTTCACTCATGATGTTGAGTACGTTGGCGACACGATCCACGTCTCGTTTGTCGTGATCAAGACTGACACTGCGTGGCATTACGGCGACGAAGGTGTTGACCTTATGGTAAAGTTTTCCTCACTTTATAGCTAAGAGTTTTGCTTTGTTTTGTTTATTATGTTTTTGTTATTGTTGATCAATTTCTATTATGATTGAATGAGAAAATTTTGTATGTTCTCTTCGATTAATTCGCTTTGTTAGGGTTCAGATATTTTTGTTATTGTTCCATTTCATTTTGTTCTAATTTTCTATAAGTTATCGAGAAATGCATTTTTTTGGCTATGGCTTCTTTCTTTAACTTCCAAATCTCCTTTCGTTAACACGGGCGAAAAATGCGAATGCCTAATTTCTAATACTAAACTTTCCGATTTTGGTATTCATACGGGAAGGAAGTCATCGTCGGCAACAATTAACATTAGAGTGATTTCGTTTTTCGTGACTGTACAAATGAAAATTCAGTTAGTTCACAACTTACAATATTTTGATTATGATTTCATGAAATAGTTAATTTGGGTAATTTTCCTAAAGAGTTGTGCCATTTCTTGCAAAATTTTCAGATTAAGGGGCCTTCCGGTGAGAGTATATACGAATTGTACGACAAGGTTAGCGAAAGGTACGATTTTGCGGCTGCTCATAAGGGCCTCCATAGGTTCTGCTTTAGGAACAAGTCGCCTTATCAGGAAACGATAGACTTCGACTTACATGTTGGCCACTTTGGACACCTTGATCAGCACGCGAAGGACGGTAAGCAAATACCGTTCGAATTTAGTATTTTTTGGCTTCTTTCTTTAATCTGAGATTGTGTTTTTTTCTTTTGAGAGATTAAAGGATGAAAATGTATAATTTTTTTATTTTTTTTTGGTGAATATTTGTAGAGCATTTCAACCCCCTGTTGGAACAAATTTCAAAGTTAGAAGAGGCTCTTTATAATATCCAGTTTGAGCAACATTGGTTAGAAGCTCAAAGGGATCGGCAGGCCATAGGTACCCTTCTCAACTAATGCTCCATTTTGATGACAACGAAAATTTAGAAAACAAACTTGAAATACAAATATATATATAGAGGGAGAATTAGACAGATATTTTTCTCATTAGCAGTATAAGTCAATGTTTTGCCTGAAAAAATGCACATATCTCTCCCAAATTAGAAGTTTTATCCTTTGTACAAGGGTTGCCTTACTCGCTTGATTTGATCAAGAACTTTAAGCCAAGTAGCATAAACTCCGTGTTGAATTCCCAAAAATACTACATAAAACTTAAAATTTTGTTTATGAGTAAAATAGTATGCTAAAGAATTTAAACATTTCTTTTGTAAATCTCTTTGCTCTTCGGGGGCTTTCCCGAGAGGGAAAATTTTGGAAATTTTGGCTATATCTCTATTTTTTTTTATTTTTTTTTCATATTAAAAAAAAAATCGACTTCATAAAATACACAACCAAACAGATATCATTCTATTCTATGTTCAACATTTATAGGTCAATTTTATGTAAACTGATTCATCTATATTTTTTTTTTTTTCATAAACAAAAAAAATTGACTTCATAAAATACACAACCAAACAGATATCATTCTATTCTATGTTCAACATTTATAGGTCAATTTTATGTAAACCGTGTGATATGACCTGTCCAGTGCTACAGTCAGATTAATATTTAAAATTATAATATATTATCGAATAATTTTGATCCATGTGTCCGTACTACTTACTCATTATATTTTAAAACAAATTACTATCATTCTAAAATTTTAATCTGGATCTTTGACTTTTTTATTTGTAGCGTCCCTCGTATAATTTTCTGACCCACAAAATCCGTATTTTTATACTATATTTTTCTCTAAATTTTTCTTGTCACTTCCCCACCGTGTTCCTCGAACTCACTTCTCCAGCCATTCTCTCTCTCTCTCTCTCTCTCTCTCTCTCCCCCCTCGGGACAGCTGCTTCCTTGTTGCTAATCTGGCGCGCTTTTGCTCCAACAGGTATATGCTTTAATTAACTTTAAGCCAATCTAAATTGTGGGTTTTTCGTTATATTAGTAAATCTAATATAACCCACAATATATACTTTATGTATGATGATGGGAAATTTTCGATTTTTAGCGCAAAAAATTGAACATGTATGTATTTATTATCATAAAAATTGAATTTTGTTAATTTGCTATTATTATTTTTTCATGCGAAGCCAACATAAATTGTGGGTTGTTTCTGGGTACTCTAATTTTTTGTTGTTTTTGTTTTTTTTTTTTACTTTTTTATTACCAAAAAAAAAGAGATATGTATGCGCTTTCATAAATTTCAAATCTTGTTACTTTGCTATGCTTATCATTTTTGGTTTCTCTCTTTCTGTAATCTCGATATATTTATTGGAACCATCCTAAGCCCAGTTTGGGATCGCTTTCCGATAGCTTCTTCTATTTAGTTTATTTTATTTTTTGAAAATTGTAGTATGTGTGCTTGTTAAATTTAAAACAAGCTTTTGAAAACCAACAACTTCTGCTTTTTCAGCAGTGCCTTAGAGAAATGATATATGTTGCTTTTAATACTTTTGATTTTTTGTTTATGAATTACAATAATAAATTCAAAATTACTTGTTCTATTTTCAATAGATGTGTACTTTTATCTTTCTGTATTAAAAAATTATTTTACTAAACAACACAGTATTTCGTAAATCAACTTTTAAAATGTAATAATATTTACCAAAGATGGGATTACACCCATTTTTACAATCCAACTATTAAAAGCAGCTTGGAGAAGGAGAACCATCGTTACCAAACTAAGCTTTAGTCGTACATATGTTGTCAAGATCGGTTATTGGGGCTTTTGTTCGGTTTGAGACAATTATGCCTCAATTAGTGGTGTTCTTTTATGCTGCACTTTATTTGTTCTTAATGTCTAAACTGTTTCTTTCTTATTCTTAGTTTATCTCTATTTGTACCTACATGTACAACACAAGTGAATAATCTGTGTGAAAACGATGTAGTTTCGGTTGATTCTTAAATTCATGTCTGAGCTATGGGCTGTTCCGGCTTTCTCCATCTTGGGATATGTTATATCTATGTATCTATATGCTACTGTTGCAGAAAAAACTTATGGCAGGGATTTCAATTCAACACAAGAATGTACTTTCTTATACAAATTGGTTGCTGGCATAGTTGCTGGTCGATTTGCCAATGCAAAGGGAGTTTATGTGGGTAACCCATGTATTTTGTTGGGAAAAAATGGTAGATAAACCTAAGTAAATTGGGTCATTTTCTTCTAGTAACTTGTGTCAATTATGTGGTACACTGGTACTGGTAAGTTGGCTAGGCATTATTTCAATTATGCTTGGTTTGGTATTGTTGTTGTGGCGTTATTAATTAAGGCTTGATTTGGTGTGGTTGTTGCAAGTATACTCTGCGTTATTACAATTAAGGCTTGGTTAGAAATCTTCCCTCAATTTAGCGATTTGTCTCAGCTTTTGCGAAAATTTCTACTCATCTTGCTCCTAAAAGTTTTTCCCAGTCCAGTGATCATTTTTTAATTGAGAACAAAGCCACTTCAATTAAAATGAAACCGAGATAGTGTTTTATTGCTAATTTGATTCTTGTTTCATTTCAATGCAATGGTTTCTGTGTGAGTTTTGTCAGTGTATTTTTTGGAAGTCTCTTTTGGCTGTGGTTTTGGCTTAGTTCTTGTTGCATATGGCATATGTTTATGTATGTATATGCTTTTTCAGATCAAATTTTGGTGACGCTTCTGGAGAGAAGCTGGAGGAAATATCACTCTGGCCAAACCTTTAGCCATACCTTCTCCTTTGCTCAGGGCATGTACCGTTTCTCATACTTTTTTCTCGTTCGATTGGGGTGTGCAACTGGTTTGGCGCCTGCCCATTGATTATGGCTAACTTTTCATCCGATGTGAAATTCTTTTGTTTCTTTTTGTTGTTTTAGAAGTTAGTGATTATAATCAAGATCATTAGAAATGTGATGATATCAATTAGATATAGGAACCTCTGATCAAAGAGGCTGCATGGGTAAAATAGTTCTATTTCTTGGTGAAGAATATTAAGTTAAAAGAAATTCATCAACAATGTCGATGTTCAGTTGCTTCGCTGTTATGGGTGGGAAGAAGAAGAAAGGCAAGGTAAAAACGCTTTCCGTTTTCTTCAATTTTTTTTTCATCAAATGAAATAGAAATATCATGCTTGTTTTATTTGGCGAACTCTTTGTTTGATTGTAGGAAGATAAGCCTGCACCAAATGCTGGCGATTTTTATGAGAAGCTTAAATTTCTAAAAGCGAAAAGTGAATGCCCTGAAAAGCCTACTGAAACTGATGGGTCGAAATTGGCTTATAGAACTTCTATAAATCCTAAGTTTAGTATGAAGGTAATGAGCCACGAGAGTCCCGTAGAAGGACAGGTAGCTTATGAAGGAGAGGATGAGCAAGAAGAGAACCGATCGATGAAGAGAGATAACTCCGATTTCGATTTTCAATCCCATATTGTGGAATCTAGTGAAGAGAACTATCCATCAATGATCAAAAAGATCAAATCTAACAACTCCTTGAGCAACACAAGTTACGACCCTTCTGAGAACAAAGGCAATATAGATGACGGAGAGGAATTTGGTTTTATCCAAAGTGGGCACGTAAGTGATCCGGGCATAGGGAAGCAAGAGTTTTGGGCCTCTCCGAAACTTGTCCGTTCGTGTTCTTTTGTGGAAACAGGTGAGGCACTGAAAAAGATAGCTTATCAGTTGCCTCTCTCAAATGACAAGTCATTTCAGGAGCTGCAAAGGTTAGCCGAGAGGATGCATTCAGAAGTGCTTCATGAGAACGGTCAGAGCCCGAGATCAGTGATGACTCATCACAGTGCCGATGGAGTGATGCTGAAAAAGCACTCTTCGTGTCAAATCCTCCCTTCGCGTAGCAGAAAATTGTGGTGGAAATTGCTTTTATGGAGCCATAGGAATATTCCCAAACCTTCGTCAACTGTCTCCAAATCATTCTCTCTTCCAGCCATTCTGAACCAGCAAGGTGGGTACTGCTCCGATAACCTTGAGCCACACGGAGCCTCAGACAGGAGCAAAATGGAATCGCCTAATTCTTTTCCCGAACCATCGATGACTAGGGGGAATGACGAAGATAACCTTTGTTGGGATGGTTTTCACGGTGGAGTTTCTGGCTTTTGGCCACAAAACCAATGGGTTGCTCTCTCTGTACAGTCACCATTACCGAGGGTGGATCAGTGGGTACAAGAGCTTGGAAATCAACCTATACTTCCGGTTAATGATGACAATGATGACAAAAATGATTGTAGCATCGAATACCCACCGTCTCCAGGGGCTAGTCGATCACCAGCTAGAAACGCAACTCCTCTGAACCGTAAACCAAAACTGAATATCTCGGAAGAGATTATGCATGCAAATAGTGTTATACAGTCTCTGAACCTGTCCTCGACAGTGGCACACATCACTAGTGTGGGATTGAAAGTTATCCCGACACTCTCACAGTTCTCCAGTCTGCGATCGGTCAACTTATCTGGCAACTCAATTGGTGAGTAATTACATTGAAAAATTTTAGTGAATTAATTATCATTGCTGTCGAATAAAACGGATTGCTAAAAATAGGTTTTGTTTCCGTTGGTAGCTCATGTTGCTCCGGGGTCTCTGCCAATGGGTCTCCAAACCCTGAACTTGTCCAGAAATAAAATCACTGCAATTGAAGGCTTCAGAGAATTAACTCGGTTGCGGGTATTAGATCTATGCTACAACAAGATCTCCCGAATTGGGCATGGTAAGAACTAGTGTTATCAGAACCGTACCGGATGATGAACTGGTCTAGGAATTGGTTTACTGGTTGAACTACGGCACCCGTTTAACCGTTGTTCATTTGATTGTCTAGTAAATAACACAAAAATATAATAGCATCTTTAATTAAACAAGTAAATGATTTTCACGTAAAATTAAAAATAGGAAATTATAGTCTCTTCCATTATAATTAAATCACACGTCCAAGTAGAAAAATAAAAGCAACATATCAACCAACGAGTGTTTAGAAAACAAAAGACTAGAATAGTGGAAAAACATAAATAATTTCCAACTAATTAAGCAAAATTAAATATTGATATGAATTTTAGCTCTTATTCTCCGCTGGTTTTAATCTAACTTCACGCACTCCAATTTTACCATTGTTATTATCAAGATTTGTTGACTTTGCTAAATTTCTGAATAGGTTATCATTGCCAATGACTATTGATATGAATTTTATATTCTTTTAGAAACATTCCAATCCTATGTAGAAAGACTAAATGGTTATTGAAACTAAGGGTTCATGAAACTATTTAAAGTCAAATTGGTCTTTTTAAAATATATATGTTGTGAACCGCACGGTTCACCAATTTTTATTGGTTCACCATGTTTTTAAAATACTGCCGATTCAGTCGGAATTTGACAGTTCAATTGCTTATCCGGTATTATAAACATATCGAACCGAATCAAGTATCGATTTCCACTTGAACCGGTTCAATCAATCGGTACGATCATGCTCCGATAACACCGGCTAAAAGAATGAAGTAAGGCTCATTGCTTAGTTGACTTTTAACATGCTTGATCACCCTGTTAATATCATAAATCACCAAATTTAAAAAGCCCAATTATCAAAAATATCCCTAAGGTATGACTATTTGTCAATTTAGTCTCAATTTTTCATTATTTTTCAATTTCATCCCAAGGTTTCATTAAGTCATCAAAAAGGTCCTTATGACTATTTTGCCCTTCAGTTACACTATGCGAAGGCCATTTATTTCATATAATTGATATTATTATATAAGTTATTTTTTTTTAAAATTATACTTTTAAATTTTAATATTTTTAATAATATCAATAAAAATGTTAATATATAAAATAAAAAATTTATCAATCCATAGTAAATATACAAGGAGATCGATCATAATTGTTGCAAAATATACAACCAACTTATTTTGTTATTTGTCAATTTTTGAAGTACATAAAAATTAGAAAGAACTAAGTCTTTTTATGGCTAAAATTAGATAAATAAATTAAAAGAAATATTTTATTTGATTATGATTAGGAGTTGTTTTATGTATATAGTTTAATTAGTTAGATAACTGACTATAAAATATTTTTTTAGTTATTAGATTGCTAAATAACTGGTGAGATGAAAATTAATTCACTTTATTAAACAAAATTTTTTATTGATAACAAAATTATTGAAAAAATATTTGATTTTTCAAATGTATAAATATGTATTTTAATTCATTACGTGATGAATCTGTAGTGTAAAATCAGTTATTAGAAATACACTTAATATATATTATCCTTTAATGGTAAGGGCAAAATGGTCAAATATAAGGAAAAAGGACCTTTTTGATGACTAATTGAAATCTAAGGGATGTAATCAACAAATATTAAAACATTGGGACTAAATTGATAAAAAGTAAAATCTCACGTGTGTTTTAATAATTGCTCTTTCAAAAATAAAGACGGGTATAATACAAAAACGAGAAAAGAAATATATGAGAAAAAGAGAAGCACGATTTTATAAATAATTGAAAAAATTGGATTCCGATATGGTATAATTACCAAAAATGGTTATATGTTTGAGAATAAATCTTTTCGGTTTGTATTATAAACAATGTAAGATTATACTTAAAAATAAAAAATATAATTTATTCCTTATTG
>MKEJ01079351.1:0-11531 GCA_001753735.1 Embelia ribes | reverse complement strand
AATTAAATTAGTATATGTTAGTATCCTAAGAAAAAATTTATGGTTGCATTAGTACAAGCTAGAGAATTATATATAGAGTTAAGGACATAATTTGAACATTATTCAGAATATAAAAAAAGTAATAAAGAATAATAAATTAGATTATATACAAACGAACCAGATAATATAGAATTAATTAGTTTACTTACAAGACTATATATCCAAAATAGTGAACATATTGCATATTATAATTTGCATCTTATCACAATTTTACAAATAATAAATAGATTGTCAGAATAGATAAGCTAAAAAATTTAGAATATTTAGATTTATCATTCCAATAATCAAATTATAAAATAATTAGACTAGAAACAAGTAGTCATCATAGTTATTTCAAGACTTATAATCATATTTTACATCCAAAATATAAACATTTAAATAGTATAACAGATTTAATCATATCTCTAAGAAAAAAATTAGAGTTTCAAGAGAAGAAGAATTATAATATTTGAGATAATAATCTATAACATAATAAAAATAAAAATAAAATAATAAATCAAGTGGTAGAAAAATCAGATTTTATAAAAAATCAGAATAAAGAAATAAATAAAAACTTAAAAGATTTAGAAAAATATAATAAAATTAGAAAAATACAAAAAAGAACAATTAGAATTCTAATTATAAACATAAAAAAAAGAATTTAATCTTAATTTACATAGTATTCAATTTATTATTGGCTTATGATTCTGGATCCATAATATGCATGGGTTCACCTTTACACGAGATAGTATCATATTTCAAGCACCCCCTTTGCCTCTTGTATCTCCTACATCAGAGTTGCGAGTAAAACATGGTAAAATCCTAGACCCCGAACCCCAAACCCATGACTAATGAAGAATTTGAAAATAATGGATCAATTAGAAAATAATAAAACTTTAAGAAAATTGGTAGAAAAAAAACTAGTTGATGATATCTACACCAAAAAACAAGAAGCATGGTCATGTAACACAAAAGTAACATGCAAAAGATAATTAAACTCATCTAAAATATTAATTTCTAAATTAATAAAAATTGAAATTGAAGAAGAAGAATTAGAACAAAAGACTAGTATAAAAACAAAATTTCTAAATTTAGAAGCTTTATATTACCATTTAAATTCAGGAAATAATGAGTTAGAACAACTCATAAATAATTTAAAAAAATAAGAAATCATATGAGAAAACCTTACTAAACATTGGAAAAATGATAAAATTTATTGTAAGTTAAGAATAAAAAATTCCGACATAACTATAAAAAGTCAAAAAATTGAGGCAGATTTGGAAAATAAAAAAAAATTTGAAATGCATATTTCAGATCTATAAAAATTATGAGTAATAAGAAAATCAGAATCTAGTCATAGATCTCCAGCGTTCATAGTGAGAAAATGTAGTGAAATAGTAAGGAGTAAAACCAGGATGATAATTAATTATAAAAGACTAAATGATAATACAGAAGATGATAGCTATGATAATCCTGATAAAATAGAATTGATAAATAACATCCAAAAAGCAAAAATGCTTAGTAAATTTGATTGTAAAAATGGATTTTGGCAAATTAAAATGCACATCAATAGAGTAGACAACATTTACTTGTCCATTAGGATATTATAAATGGTTAGCAATGGCTTTTGGTTTATATATTTATGGAATCAGATGGACAAAGACTTTTATAAAAAATATTACAAACTTTGTTGGCCGTTGGATTTAAAGCGATCAAACGACTATGATATATCTTATTTTTTTTACTTTTTCTCTCTATTTTTTTATGATATATTATAGCCGTTAGATCGCTTTAGATTTTTGTAAAAATCTTTATCTCACGATCCCTTCCCTATATATATGTATATATATATATATATTAAATCCAAAACATCTTAGGTCACAATTGGTTGCATCTCAATACTATTATCATCACATAGCAATAAATATCATAGTTCCTTCGAATTTATAATCAATTTCCCCGCGACAAATCATATTTTCAATGAAATTTTTAAAAAAAATATTATTAGATGGACGAAATTGTTTCAATTTTGGAGTGCCCAAATAAATGACAGCTATGAACGAGTTTGAATCAATTGCTTGGGGTGGTTGTTCAATTAAATTAGTGGGTAAGTCGAGTCAATTTTTTTATTTTTTATAATGTGTAAGTCGAGTCAATTAATTTAGTTGAACTTCTCTTTGAACTGGCGTGAAGAATTTATCAGCTTATTTTGTGTCCACTAATTCTCAACTTGATAAATACATATTTTCTCTATATATATATGATATGTGTATGTGTAAACGAAGCAAATTGATAACCATTTCAAGGCCAACGAAATCTTAGTAATGATCATGTTAGATGCGAACTCTCACTTTCACATCTTTAAATTAAATCGAATATAATAGCTGGATCAATTTTTTCACACTTATGTATATTTAGTTGGATTTATGCATCTAGTTGAAGCATCTAAATATTTTATCCAGAAAATACAAAATTTATCATTATATCCTTTTATGTATCGGTGGATCCAATTTTTCTGGATCAATTTTTGAAACATCTTTCAGTATATATGGATATATTTTTCATATATATATGTGTATCAGATTTTGTTCAAATGCATGTGTTTAGTTTTTGAGATGCAATGTTACTCATCAATTAAATCATATTATTTTTGCTATGCTAGTTTAATATTTTTCTTTAACTAACTACAAATTCACCTCATTTAGTAAATCATTTTTTAAGTGACGCTTTTTAATTTTGATTTCAATTCTCTTTTATTGTGATTCTGAAACTCAAACACGGTCCATATAAAATGATACTGTATCCATAATGCAAATATATGAATTTCCAAACGGTATTTTCAAGTTTATTGCGTATACGCTATGCACATTTTGTAGTCATCGGTTTGAGAAAACAAGATATTTTGGGTCAACGGCCAAGATGACCAGTTAGTATTTCGGTTAGTACAATTTCCTTTTTTTTTTTTTAAAAAAAATTTAACTATTTAGATGATATTTTGTACTAACAAATATGGATATATTACTCCTAAGTAGGGGTGGCGGTAGTCGAGTTTTAAACGAGTAGTTCGAGCTTGATCTCGAGTACTAAACCAGTCGAGTTCGAGTAGACTTTTATTATTAGTTTGAATTGACTTCGATTATTCAGAATTTACACACACACACATATATAATATAGAAATTTATTTATATATACGTTTTACTCGTGCTACTCATGAGATCAAATTACTCGAGTATTTCAATAATCGAACTCAATTCAAACTAATAGTAAAAGTCTACTCAAACTACTCGTTTAAAACTTGACTACTGCCACTCCTACTGGCGAGTAATATATCCATATTTGTTAGTTCAATTTCCTTTTTTTAAAAAAAAAAATAAACCATTTAGATTATACGAGGAAACGTTTACGATTTTGATATAAAAAAAAACACAAATGGACCCATCTGAAGCGAACTTCTCGAGACTGGCCCTGACAATGACTGTTGACAAGTTTCCCTCCGCGACTTAGAGCCTTGTTGGGTACGATGAATTGTCTGCTTTGATACTGATTGACTTGGTTACGTTGCTCTCGGTGCAACATCAACCAAGTTGTCCAAACTCACCGTGTCGATGGACATTTGTTTTGCTCATCCGGGAATACTTCTTTCATACACGAAAGTCATAATGCTTACAATCAGTAAATAAGAAAACATAGCGCTAATGACCTCACTAATATTAATTTAGACTGATAAGCCTCACTAGCGTTATAAAACAATATACCGACACTTTTATAAATAAAATAAAATACCAAACAACTGACAAACATAAAATGAAAATATCGTTTTTCGTAATTCTCAAAATTCAAGACTTTCCCTTACAACTTCATTATCTTGAACTGTTTCCATTCAAATTCATTGCCTTTAATATTTACTCCAAATGAGGAAATTGCGTATTAAAATAAATTATCTATGTGATACAATATGTTATTCAATACTAATATCAAGTTTAAGAATATGACTTGGGCCGAAACACCTAATTTACATGTTTGGGCTACAAGCTTTTCCAAAATTGTACCAACAGACAGAAGCCCCAAGTATAAGCCCTAGAATGTAACCAAACAAGTTAGCCACAAAATCACCAACACAAAAAGAACAATAAAAATAAAAATATTGTTTTTGGAAAATGATTCATTTACTCACAACTATATTTGAAAGTGTATTTATTTTTGTGTGTCAATATCGCAATCTATTTTTGAGAAAAAAATCAACGCATAAGGTTTAATTAAATAAATATTTGAACACAATATGTTTATGATTATGTCTATAATTTTTTTTTTACTTATATCATAAATTAAATTTATATCCATCACCGTTATATGAATTAATACATATGCGGTCTTTTGGATGCATAATAATGTGCATTACTAAGCCACTGATTTTTGGAGTAAGAGCGAGGGCGTGAGAATATTAAATCTATAGTTTAAAAAATGATGGTGACAAAAGCCGGACCCACCAAATAACTACTCCTACCAAATATGCTTATATATCAGGTATCACAACTATAAGTGTACCAATTCATATACCGTCCTTGATTGAAATTATATCATTACTCTATATTTTCCGCTTCATTTAAATATAAGCCACATGCAACATTCTTTATGACAATTCTCTGTTCAACACTGAACTAGGGGATTTGAACTCCATCCATCAATTGGCAATAAAAAGAATGGCTAAAAAATTGTATCCTTGATGAAATAAATAAATCTTGTCTTTTTCAACTCTAGCTCTCCCTTTCTATTATTTAAATTAAATTGTTAAGTTGATGGTTTTGGGTTACTTGTGTGGTTTTGTCGCCAACTATAATGCCAAAAATCAGCATTTATCTTTGTATTATATTAATAGCTAAAAAGTCTAGCTAACTACTCCAATGTTTTTATTTTATTCGATGTGGATAATATTGTTTTACTCTTTTTGCATAGGTGGAACTTATCTTAGAAACTGTTTTGAGTAAAATATGGGTTCCGTTACTCTCAAAAAATAGTTGTTACTTTTTGTCCTTTTATTTACACAAACACAAATGAGAAATCACATTGTTTGCTGATGCAGGTACCAAAAAATCTCCTTTGCTAATTGTTTCACCAAGAAAATTAACATGTAATTTGATTGTGATATCTAATGTTTCTTATGCAATTGCAAGCACTGTTATTGCTACAAAAATAGTCTAGGACAAAAAGCACAAAATTATTTGACACGGAGCATCGTCATTTTTGTCGAAATGTCTTCTTGTTAGCGCAATATTGGTGCAAACTTAGTATACACGAACTAGCAAACGTTTGCAAAAGGTATTAATGCTGTCGGTGGTGGAGATATATTGTATTAAGATTTGATTGGATATTTTTCAGTGGATAACTATCCGTCGCTAACCATAATATGAATAGGAATCCCATGCATGGCTCTTATACCATAATTACACTCACACAAAGTCATAAACTTGTAATTAATTGGATGATTGATAATTATTAAAAAAGTTTTTCACCATCTAACTTTTCTATAAGTCACTCAAACCCTACATAGTTCCTTGATTTGGATTAAAATGTACCTTCTTATAACATTCGCATCAAATTAGCTAAATACTAGTAACTTTTAGCTATTTTAGCCAACCAAAACGAAAAAAATTCTAAAATAATGCATACATCAAATTAGCTAATCAAGTGTCTATTTTCCCAATTGCTACAGTGTTTAGGTAAAAAAAATCCCATTTATTGTTGGATAACTATCACTATTTTTCTCTTATTTCTCCACTGTTCTGTCCCTCTCTTTCTTTTTCCTTTTCTTTATCTTTCCCTTTTTTTTTTTTATTAAGAAGTATACCGCTTTTAACTCATTCAATGTATTTTTATATGCTATACACTGTATTAAAGCTCATAAAAAATGCTTCAATAAGAAATCCATATTGATATATAAACTTAATAATTGGTATAAAAAATTATTAAAGGATCATATTTGATTATCTATGTTAATTTTTAATATGTCTATTATTAAGAAAAGAAACAATTAAAAAAGTATTAAAATAAATTAATTTTTTATAGCCAATAGCTTAAATAATAAATTTGATGCACGATGTATCTAAAAATAGAATGGGTAAAATATAAAAAATGCTATTTTTGAGCCATTTTATCCAATATTTAGTAAAACTGATATGAATGCTCTTACGCAATTGCAAAATAAGTTTATTCATAGAAAATCCCTTTAGGTTTTGCAACAATTTATTTGATGTGATAGATGATTAGTATATAAAACTGTATAAAATAAGATTATTACCCTTATTTATTGGCCAAATTTATTTGACATATGATGTATTTTGAGCATTTTATTTTTGTATTACGGTTTTTTTGTATGCATTTCAGGGATCAGTATCACCGAATGTTGTTGATCAACCCTCAATCGTACCTCTCAACTTCAACCCCTTACACACTCTATCCCTTAATCCTTCTATATGCCAACCACTAACCCCAACTTCATGACTTGAATAAAAAGAGGACTAACACTCAACTTAAGTCGCTCAACAACTAAAGGGAAAAGGGTGGTAAATGGATGAAGAAAAAGGGGGAATAATTTGAAGAAGGCTAGCACTTTGCATTTATTTTGTTCTTTTTCGTATTTGAGCTCTAGCTTCTTACTAGAAAAGTTTATTCTTCTTCTTATTTTTGTAACACCCCGATATTCTAAACAATAATACTGTCATACAACAAGTTCTAAATACTGTTTGAAATTACAAATATAATCCAAAAAAGCCTTATTATCATCTTTTATGACCGTATAATAATACAAGTACAAATGTCTGGGAACGGAAATACAAATACAACAACTTAAAGATTGGTATGCTATGACCATTCTCGAATGAGCTCCAACCTGTCATAACTCAAGGCCCTTAGTTTCTAGCTCCCAATTCTGCTTGGGATTTTCATGCAAAAGAAAGTGGAGAAATAACCAAGCAAATACGATCAGAAATGTGCGTCCAATCTACCGAATTAACGATTATACAATAAACAATGTATCGAAATAGTAATATAAATCAAGCTGATGAAACCAATATCAACTAAACATATATATAAACGAAATATAATACATGAATCTAATACACATAACAACAACTAATCGGGATCACTAGGGCCTCCCGAATTTTAGGCGTAAAGTGGTCGAGGAGTGTCTCTATTGCTTGCATGACAGACCTTGGTCATTAGGGCCTCAAAATCTATACCTTGGTTACTATGGCCCCATGGTCTACATAATAGAATGATTACTGACTAGACTGTGGTCACTAGGGCCGCAAGTCTACTATGTCAGCCTAAGTTATGTTTTAGTCAAATCGAATTCAACCATTTGTGATTTAATCCTAAGTTATAATTAAATCATTTTAATCAAATTATTTGGTTAATCAAAGTTATGATTAAGTATAAATTTAATAATAATATATATTCAATAATTTCACAAATTTATAATGTCTAATTAGACTCAAATTTACGTCTATTACACTATTTTTATTCAATATGAGCTCATTTTTTAGCAAGTTTTCAAATTTGTCCAAAGGTTGACAGCTCACTATTTTGACCATCTTATAAACCGTAAATCTATTTAAGCCTAAAATTTATAGTTAGAAAGGTATATCATCTACCTAAAACTTTTATGTTTTGAGAAAATTTTAATTCAAAATGTAGAGGGATGAAAATAGTGCCCAAATACACTAGCTCGTAGTATGTCCTCTAGTGTCTGAATAGTCCTTTCGGTCTTCCCATCTATCTGAGGATGATAGACAGTACTCTTTGTCAACCTCGTACCCAAAGCATTTTGCATTCCTTCTCAGAAATGTGATATAAACCTCGGATCTAGATCAGATACTTGGTATAAGGTACACCATGTAGCTGAAGGATTTCCTTCACATATTGTGCTAATACTTCCGCTCCATATTCTTTCCGTATAGGTACTTTGTCAATCTATCCACAATCACCCAAATGGTA
The DNA here is from genome assembly GCA_001753735.1 of Embelia ribes. NCBI lineage: Eukaryota > Viridiplantae > Streptophyta > Magnoliopsida > Ericales > Primulaceae > Embelia > Embelia ribes. Next base: position 3,521 of record MKEJ01079351.1, on the reverse strand, counting down.
TCCTTTAGTCCCCGTGACCTTGGTAAACCACTAACGAAATCTATAGTGATATGCTCTCACTTCCATTTCGATATCTCAACTGGTTACATCTCACCACCCTCTTTCTTTCTGTCCCATTTGACCTACTAATAAGTCAAATATCAAGCTACAAACTAAGCGATATCACGCTTCAAACTCGGCCACCAATGTGCGTGACTCAAATCATGATATATCTTGTTTCCACCCGGATGTATTGCTAACCGCGACTAATGTAACTCCCTCAGTACCTCTTCCCTCATCGATTTCAGTACATACAAGCAATCTCAGTATCTCAACTCCCCATGGTCCCCAGCTGTCCAAACCCGAGATTCCCCACCTTGAGCTCTTGTAATAAACTTTTGCGACCATGCATTATCTCGCTGAAATTAGATAACTCTGTCAACTAATTCCGGTCGTGCAAGTAACGATCTTAATGAGATCAGGATCCCTATAATAATAGTCTCATCATCAAAGAATTCCAACCCGAACTCCCCGAATGTCTTCACTACATTTCATTCGTCATATAGGAGACAGGCTCAAGTACACCAAGTCTTATGGCTCAATGCATCTGCTACAACATTCGCCTTTCCCAGATGATATTGAAGATCGAAATTGTACTGTTCCAGATACTCCATCCACCGTTTCTGTCTTATATTCAGATCCCGCTGCATGAATATATATTTGAGGCTCTTATGATAAAAGAAAACCTCAAACTTCTCCCCATAGAGATAATGCCTCTAAATCTTCAGTGCAAAGACAACTGCTCCCAACTCTAAATCACGTGTCGAATAGTTCTGCTCATGTATCTTCAACTGTCTTGAAGCATACGCAACTACCCTCTTGGTCTGCATCAAAATACAACCCATGCCTTCTTTCGAAGTATCATAGTACACAGTATAACCCACTCCCCTTTCAGGGATGCTCAATACATGGGAGCGGTGGTCAGTAATTCCTTCAGCTTCATAAAAGATGCCTCACACTTAACATCCCACTCGAATATGACCCCTTTACGTGTAAGGCGGGTCATAGGAGATGCGATCGTAGATAAATCCTTTACGAATCTCTGACAATAACCTGATAGCCCCAAGAAACGACAAATCTCAAAAACGTTCTTGGGTTGCTCCCAATTCGATATTGACTTAACCTTCGACGGATCTACCGCTACCCCTTCTTCCGTCACGACATGTCCCAAGAACTTCACTTTTCGGAGCCAAAAATTCACACTTCGACAATTTCGCATACAACTTATGCTCTCGAAGTATCGACAATACAAGTCTCAGATGTTTTTGGTGTTCTTCTTTAGTCCTCGAATACACCATTATATCACTAATAAACATGATAACAAAATGATCTAAGTACTATCGGAATACTCTATTTATCATATCCATAAACACTGCTGGAGCGTGCGTCAATCTAAATGGCATGACTAAAAACTCAAAATGACTATATCTAGCCCTAAATGTAGTCTCTACATCTTCCTTTTGGACTCTCAACTGGTGATAGCCCGAACGAAGGTCAATCTTCGAGAAATATTTCTACCCCTTCAATTGGTCAAACAAATTATGTATCCTTGGCATCAAGTACTTATTCTTAATAGTAACCCGATTCAACTTATGATAATCTATACATAATTTCTTAGGTTCGTCCTTTTTCTCAACAAATAAGGCTGGAGTACTCCAAGGTGAAGAGCTATGCTAAATGTAAACCTTATCTAGCAACTCAGTAATCTGGCATTCTATCTCCCACATCTCAGCAGGAGCTAAGCGGTACGATGGCACAAAAATTGAACTTCTACTAGGAATAAGGTTTATTGTGAATTCCACCTCTCAATGTGGTGGTAGCCAACTAAGATCCTCTGGAAACACATCGAGAAAATAACAAATAACGGGAGGTAATTCTGGATGTACTCCCGCAGTCTCAGCAACAAATAAATTGGCTAAAAGATAGCTAAGAGTGTCATTCGCTAGTCCTGCAATCACCTGAGGAATTTCCCAGTCTCCAACATACCAAACGACAACAACTCCTAATGGATACAAGATAATCCAATTACGATCACATCTATCACAACCCGATTGTCTGACAACCAATCCATGCTTAGAATAATATAAAATCCAGACATATCCAGAACGAGAAGATCATAAGCAAACTCATGACCAGAAATGAGAATATAGCAACGACGACACATAAAACTTAGAATGATACACCTGCCTAAAAGAGTATCTACTGAAATATGTGTGTCTAATAACTCCAGCACTAATCCCAAAATTCTAATCGTACTCTCAGCAATAAAAGATCGAGATGTATCAGTATAAAAAAGAACATGTATACATAAATAATGACATAATAATATACCTCGAATGATAGACGCATCCACTGAAATAACAGGTGTATCAGGAAAAACATACAGACGTAATATTGCTGATGCAGAAGTGGATGCAACTCCATGGTTCCCAGTCCCTAATATCCACCACAACTCTGCGTAACCCCCGACCGAACTAGCCCAACCTGCTGGACTGATTGTACCTTATGAGGATTCTGACACGAAACTTTTGGACCCGGACACACCTTCTGCATATGCCATAAACCTCCATAGTTAAAGCACTGAACCCATGGACAATAAATAATAACATGTCCAATATATCCACACTTATTACACTTCTTCAGATCCCCATTGAAAGATCATGCCCCACTAAAGTTTGATATGCAACCCAACTGTTTAGACACTCTATCATTATGGCCTCTCTTCCTATTTTTCTGATTATTCGGTCTGTTAAATTGCTGCCCCTGATTTGATTCTAGTCCCCGATATCTCTTTCCGTGTACCTGCCTCTCTTGTTAATTGATTTCCTTCTGTTCTTCAGTTTTCTTGACTGCTATCTCCATGGTGGTTAGGTCAATCACTGCCACAACATGTTGAATGCAAGTTCTTAAACCCTCAACAAAACGCTTCACATGGTTCGTCTCGGTCGGAGCAACGCGTGAAGAAAATTTGGCTAAAACCATGAATTCTATCTAGTGCTCCAAGATCGAACGACTATCCTGAGTGATAGCCAGAAATTCCCAAACCTTGCCATCCTTAAATCTCTAAGAATAGTACTGGTTTAGGAAAGCCGACTTGAACTCATCCCATGTCATACCAGTGATATTATATACCCTGCTGTAATTCTTCCACCACTCTATAGCCTCATCCTGCATATATCATGAAGCTATTTGTACTATGACAACTCTATTAGTCACTCTCGACATGCGAAAATGATGTTCTAGATTGGATACCCAAGTATTATCTCCCTTCGAATTAGCACCTCCATGGAATATTAGAATTTCAAATTGGTCGATCTCAGTATACGCTCTAGTGACCTGGTTTCCAACAGGTTATGGTGTTGACTGTCATGCTCCTAAATTAGCGAATGCAGTCTGTATCACCGGAGTAGTATGCTGAGTCATTTGTTGAGCCAATATAGTAGCCAACTGTGGTAGGTTTACAAATATAGGTGCTGTTGCGG
>MKEJ01079344.1:0-13033 GCA_001753735.1 Embelia ribes | reverse complement strand
ATACACGGATATGGACATTTGTATTACTTTGAGTCTTTTCTATTTCTTTTCGAGACTAGATTTTCTAGTTTGCCGGGTAATCTCTAAAACCGCGCAAAAATGCAAGATTTTATGGGTACCCAAAGTCCTATAGTTACTTTTTTAAGATGCATCTGGAGAGGTATAAGTAGGAGTGCTCAAAATTATTTATCATTCTCAACATATATCTACTTTTATCTTTTTTCACAAGAAAAATTACCAAACATTCTCAAATTAATATTTGAAATTTATTTACCAAATATTAAGAAAGAATAAACTAACTTTTATAGTCAAATTTTAAAAGTAAATTTAAGAATTGAATTTTGTCAATCACATGAATTATCAAACTAAGCTTTAAATGGAGTTTCAAAAACAATAATAAATGATTGAAACATTTCCATTTGCTACAAAATATTTTTAAAAAAAGGGGTAAACTATAATGTTGACCCTTCAACTATAATCCAATTATCAATTGCATTTCTCAACGTTATTTTCCTCATTAAAGCCCTGCAACTTTTTGTTTCTTGTCAATGAAGTCCAATACTCTAACAGACTCTAATACCGCTAGTTGACTTGGCAGAAAAATGGTGACTTGATAAATAAATCAAAGTTAATTTTTCTAAAAATTAAATGCATATTATTGAAAGTAATTAAAAAAGTAAAATATTAAACTAATTAATTTATATTTATTTAATAATACGACTAGATAGATAATTGCTAATTTTAGCTAAAAAGTATCATTATAAGATTGCCGAAACTTTGTGCAAATTAAATAAAGTAAATCTTTAATTCATATGTTCATGTGCTAATTTAAATCTATATTTTTCAAAGTAAAAGTTAAAAAAAAAACACTACTTAATATTTATTGTAATACAAAGAAAATGTTGGAAGCATCACCCTTGTTTGTAAGATTTATGCGAATGAATATTATCATAAAATGGTATTTCAACCATAGCTGCCGATTTTGAAACAGGGATGGATATGGTAAGAAAATGGATAATGTTAAAACAGAGAGAGAAATATATTATTTTTACATGTAATTTTAATTTACAGAGGTAACATATATATACAATATGAGGCAATGATGCTTGTATAGGAAAGAATACAAATAAAGATATAATAAGATATTATATAAAATTTAATACTCCCCCTCAAGTTGTAGTATGAAATCCGTAATGCTCGACTTGCATGAAAAAGACTGATGAAGGACACGACCAAGGGGATTTGTAAAAATATCCACAAACTGAGACTGTGTCGAAGTATAACAAAGAAAGATAACACCATTGAAGAGCTTCTCACGAATAAGATGGCAATCAATCTCAATGTGTTTGGTCATCTCATGAAAAACCAGATTATTTGCAATGTGTATCACAGACTGATTATCACAAAATAAACATACCGACTGAGTGACGGGAATGTGGAGGCCACGAAGCAAAGAAATGAGCCAAACAACCTCACAAGTGGTAGCAATCATAGCACGATACTCGACCTCAGCCAAGGAAAGAGACACCATATCTTATTTATTCAACCGCCAAGAAATAGGACTAGAACCCAAAGTAATGAAAAAACTAGAGGTAGAATGCCTAGTTGTTGGACAACTTGCCCAATCAGAATCAATATAAGCCGTAAATAGAAGATCAATGTCGGAAGAAAAAAATAAGCCATATCCCAGGGTACCTTTAATGTAACGAAGGACCCTATAAGCTGCCTGTAAATGAACATCACGCGGATCCTGCATAAACTGGCTAAGATGATTGACACAAAAAGTGAGATCAGGGCATGTAATCGTCAAATATAATAAGCGCCCAATCAAACGACGATAGGAACTCGGATCAGATAAAGCAACCCCAGCATCTGGACGTAGTCGCAAGTTCCGCTCCATCATAAAATCGATCGGGTGAGCACCTAACTGCTCCGCATCCGTCAAAATATCTAATGCATATTTTCTCTATGAAAGAAAAATACTATTGGAGAATGTGCGACCTCTAAACCTAAAAAATATTTCAGCGAACCCAAATCTTTAAAACTAAACTGGGAAGCCAAAAAACGTTTAAGAGAGTAAATGCATTCACGATCATTCCCTGCAACAAATATATCATCAGTATATACGACAATAGCAGTAAAAGAGGAACCAAACATACTGGCGGTATCCTGCAGAACGCAATACTGAAGAAAGCTTGGAGTACCATTAGCGGGAGGCTTGCTTGAGCCCATACAAAGACTTATGCAAGCGACAAATTCGAGTCTCGACGAGCTGCAATAATAGATAATAGGATACGAATAGTAACCAGTTTGGTAACTGGTGCAAAAGTGTTATTAAAATCAAGTCTTTCCACCTATGTGTAACCCTTTGCAACTAATCTGGCCTTATGATGTTCGATTGAGCCATCAGCGCGCAGTTTGGTCTTGTAGACCCACTTACAACCAATTGTTTTTTTGTGAGGAGGAAGAGGCACGAGAGACCAAGTACGGTTAGCCTCAAGGGCCACTAATTCAGAGGGCATGGCCTCTCGCCAATGTGAATGTCGAACAACCTCCTTATAAGTAACAAGATCAGAAATATCATTGACAGAAGTAAGAAAAACACGATGAGGAGCAGAGAAACGATGGTAAGATAAATGAGCAGATATAGGATATACCGTAACGTTAGATGAACTGGTTGTGAGTGCATCGGAGGGCAGGGAAAGGGTAGGTCAGTCATAATCTAAGAGCTGTTTGGGGCAGATAATGGGTCGGTTGTATTGGCGAGTGGAACCAACTCGGGTTAGGGTAATCGAATCGAGAACCCAGGAGGGGTGTGGGTCTGATTAAGGTTCGATATGCAGGTCGGGTGATATAGGGGATCCGAGTGGTATAGGTGGTGCAGGCTGGTCGGTGGAGGTTGGCCCAGGGGGCAAGTCCATGTGTGGGCCGGAATGGAAAGTAGACCTGGGAGATAAGTCGGGATGGTGGTCTGGGTCTAGGCCCATGATGACTAGCCCGGGCTGGTTTACGGGGTTGGGCTAGAGAATTCGCTGGGCAGGGCTAGAGTGTGGGCTGGGCTACTGAGCGGAAAGGCCTAGATCGGGTGGTTAGGCCGGGGTATGCCATGGACCAGGTAAATGGACTGGACTATTTGAGGGTTAGAAGCCGGAAGAATAGGGTCAAGTACGGACTTGGCTATGATTGGACTTGGAGGTGCATGAAAGGGGAAAACATTCTTATGAAATGTAACATTACGGGAAATAAATATTTTTTTATTTTCAAGATCAAAAACACGAAATGTTTTATGAGTACTCGGGTAGCCTAAAAAAATACATTTTATCACACGAGGAGAAAATTTATCACGCCATACCTTTAAGGTTTGAGCATAACATAAGCAGCCAAAAACTCGCAAAATGATCATAAATAGGTTCTGTTTGAAAAAAATGCTGATAAGGCATGTTTTTTTGTAAAGCGGAAAACAGAGTACGATTTTTTAAATGTACAATTGTGGTAATGCATTCACCCTAAAATGATTTAGGTAAATTGGCATGAAAACTCAAATATCGAGCGACACTCAAAATATGCTGATGTTTGTGTTCAACAACACCAATTTGTTGGGGTGTATCGTGACAAGTAAACTCGTGAAAAATGTCATAGTAAATAAGTTTCGAGTATTAGAGTATTGAAATTCTTGTCCATTATCAGTGCGAATGTATAAAATGTTGGCGTTATATTAAGTCTTGACCATAACAAAAAACTTTTTAAAATAAAATAAAGTATTTGACTTGTTACGCATTAAATACACCAAAGCAAGTCTAGAAAGTTCATCAACGATAGTCAAAAAAAAAATGACAACCTTCAATAGAAGTAATTGTGTAACCACCCCAAATGTTAACATCGATACAATTAAAAATAAAAGTACTTAAAATAGGTAAACTGTTAAAACTGCAATGAGAATATTTTCCTCCATCACAAGTATCACATAAGGGAAATTTATTTGGTAAAGAAATAAAACTAGTGGTTCCTATTTTGGAATGATGACCTAATCGCTTATGCTTAGGCGGCCTGAAAGACAATGACAGTTAGGGTAGGTCGGAAACAATAGAGCCCTCCACAACAGTTAGCTACTCCGATCTGTGTTTGAGTGGTACAATCCTAAAAAATACAAGAGCCATAAACAAAAGAAACAATAAAATTCACATCATGAGTTAGTTGACCAACAGAAAATAGATTAGAATGAAAATTAAGCATATAAAGAACAAAGTGTAAAATAAAGTTAAGAGCTAGAATTAGGGAACCAATGCTCTGAGCAGGTATGAGAGTCCTTGTAGCGACATTGACATATTTGGGTGCTCTTACATCAAGTTTTGAATACGTAGTTGTAAATGGGATACATGAAATATGCTGCGATGCACCTATGCTAACAATCCAACAACCATTAGTAGAAAAAGTAGACAAATATATACTAGTAAAATTGGCGGTGGGTGTCATGTCAGAAGGATGAGGATAATACGGAGAATAGGGATTTGTAGAAAGTTTACTAAAAGTGGAATTATTGAGTTCAGCGGTATGGGTTTTTGGGTTTTCATCGGTTCTCGTAGCCATGTCGGACGACAAGAAGTAGCGAGATAGAGAGGGGGCCGACGGCTAAGGCTTATGAGATGCTAGGATTTGTTTTGTTTACAACTCTAATATTATGTTAAAATAGAGAGAGAGAAATATATTATTTTAATAATTATGTTATGTAATCATAATTTACAGAGATAACGTATATATATAATATAAGGCAATGAAACTCGTAGAATACAAATAAAAATATTATAAGATATTATATACAACCTAATGTTAGAGTTGTCTACAATTTTTGTATCTTGTCGACATTAATGTTGGGGAAACCACTTTCATTATAATCATAATCCAAAAAAATGATCTCTAACTCTTGGAATTCATATTTGCATAATAGCATAAACATTTAATTGGCTCGTGGCTTCGAATCTCTAGCATTCGCTGATAACATTATCACCACCCGAAAAACGCACCCCCGGGACGAATGGCAGAAAACATTAATACCGTTATTGTTTTCACCAATCATCATTATTTCCATCAACCACTGACACTATTAGCTAGATGCCCTAAAAAATGTTTCTATGATTGCATCCATTTTATTCGCAACTATTACCTTTCATTTTTTTCTATTATGCTATCAAAAGTCATTTTATTTTGCTTTCACCATTAATTCCAATGATTGTTGTCTGCATTATCTTGAATTACTCCAGACTTCCATGCCTAACACTCCAATTTCCATGCCTCCAAATAATCTTCCTACTAACAGAAAGTATGAGGACTTTTATCTCAGTTCAATTTAATGGCCATATTTGTCTTTTCTCGAAAAAAGTTAAGGACACCGAGATAATTTTGAAACGTGAAGAGGCACACAGACTTGCGTTAAAGTTGCAGGTAAAAAAAATATTGCAACAAAAGAAATGTAAATAATTTCCCAAAGACTTGAGTTAAAGTTGATCGAGCACAATTCAATAAGAAGCTCCGGCATCACAGAGGTGAGCTCAGGTATGATTCTTGGCTGGAAAAGCAATAGGGCAAGTTCGAAGAATGCATAAATATGGGCTCATCATTCCTTACTTAAAATAATCATCACGGATAAAGGACGGTTAAAGATGTTTCAATATTTGAGACATTAAAACTATTAGGGTAAATTACACTTTGCCCCACCCCCATGAGGTTTCTGAATATTTTAGAATACCCCCTAAGGTATATGAAATTACACTTTGCCCCCAAATCATAATATTAGTTTGAAATTCGCACGGAAAGACCATTTTACCCTTAACTTTATTTTCTTATTTAATTAATTTTGAATCTTAAAGTTATAAAAATTAGAGAAACACAAGACTGTACAATCTATTTATATATCTAATTAAATAGTCTATTTTTAAGAAATTAAAAAAATAGAGAATGGACGCTACATAGGGGTATTTCGGTAATTTTAAGTGTAATGTATGGCTCTAAATATGGTTTTTCACTTTTCCAGCAAAATTTTGGGGGTAAATTGCAATCAACATTGAACCTCATGGGGGCAAAATGTAATTTACCCAAAGGCAAAGTTGAGATAATCTTTTCCTCCAATTACTTTCACTTTAATAGGACATTTGTCCATGCAATTACTTGACATGTCCTATAAAATTAATATTTAAAACAATAAAACTTATGATAATATAAATTATTAAAATTATATGCATATATATCAACTTATAATAATATAAATCATTAAAAATATACACATATATATCAACTTACAATATTAGAAATTAGTAAAATTAAATTTCACATAAGATCATGCATAGCCTTAAATATTCATATATATCTCTGCATAACTATAAAATAACCTATCATAATAACTATAAAATAACTTATCATAATAAAAATTACTAAAATTATATTTCAGAATTAAAATACTATTAGTAAATAAATATTTTTATGAATTGATTTCTACTAATATTTTCCATAAAATTTTAAATAATTGTTCAATCAATATTAATTTTTTTAAAAATATATTTCATAGTATGATTTTCACATATCTAAAATTAATCTAAATTGAAATTAATTTTTGTAAAAATATTATCATAGTATCAATCTTACTAATTAATCTTTTATAAATTTGTAAATAACTAAAAAAAGAAGAAGAAATACAAAAAGAAGTCATATAAAAAAAATTATCAAAATTAATTTGATAAAATAATAAAATTTAATATTTGATACACAAAAGAACATAATACACATGACCCACGCATTGTACGCGGGCTACATTCTAGTGTATATAAAAGTTGTCCCCTCCAATAACTTTTACTCTAATCGCGATATTTGTTCACACAATTGTTTGACATGTGACCCATGAAATTAGTATTTAAAACAATAAAACTTACCATATAAAAATTATAAAAATTATATGTTACATGAAATTAGGATTTAGAACAATAAAACTAACCATAATAGAAATTAATAAAATTATATATATATATATATATATATATATCAACTTACCATTATTTATTAAAATCATATATATGTATGTATATCAACTTATCATAATAGAAATTAGTAAAATTATATTTCATATAAGATCATACACAACCCCAAAATATACATATATATATCTGCATAATTATAGAATAGTCTATCATAATAGAAATTACTAAAATTATATTTAAGAATCAAAATAATATTAGTAAATAAATATTTTTATAAATTGATTTCTACTGATGTACGATTATCCAAAAATTTTAGAAATATTATCCCAATCAACATCAATTTTTTAAAATATTTTTTTATAGTAAGATTTCTGCATACTTAAAATTAAATTAAATAGACATTAACTTTTTATAAAAATATTATCATAATATAAATCCTATCAATCGATCTTTTATAAATAACTAAAAAAAAAGAAGAAGAAATACAAAAATATGTCATATAAAAAAATAAATCATCAAAACTAATTTAATAAAATAATTAAAAGTAATATGATACAAAAAAATATATAATACACACAACCCATCCATCGGAGTTGCGATCTAATAATTATAATATTTGTGGATGCCTGAGGTATCAATTAATGCCTAATTAAAATTGTCTTTTTCCCCAGAAAATTAATTGATATTGTTAAAGTCTTATTTTGAGCATTTCATTCCTGACTACAGTGAAGAGCTGGTCAAATATAGAATGGAGATAACCATGTATTTGATTGAATAAATTTGCCAACACTTTTTATACTAAATTTTCAGAGTGGTAGACTGCATAGATTCAACAAACCTTTGTTTTTCCTCTTCTCCTCCTCCCATAATTTTTCTCACTTTTTTTGTATTACAATAATTTTATCGTAGTTACGATGCGATAATAGAAGAGCTAGAATGTATTGGGAAATACCATCAACTGCATAAGAGCAACAACAGAATTTCAATTGCATGTGGAGGCTCAGAGCATATCCGGACAGAAAGCCTCGTTACGCCCTCTAAGCGGCTTGTTGTAGTTAGAGTTTTAGAAAAAACCATAAATATGTTGTATATAAAAAGAGAATAGACCAATTCTATGACAAGAAAATGAAAAGAAGAGTGCTAGTAGACAATTACAAATAATTACTTCACTTGACCATTGCCAAAAGGCTGGGAAAGCCATACTCACTAAATCAAATAATAATGTTTCCGAATAAAATGAATGTCAAGAGCATTGCCATAACAGTATAAAACATGTAGGCCTTAGCCATCAATCAGATGCTTCTCTAGCGTGTTTAATTGTACCCTTGGCATTAGCTTTTCCAGAACTGACTCAAGAGTAAAACAACAATTTGCAAAGATAATTTACCAAAAGCCTCCGTAAACTTTGGATTCATTGATGATCTGGGGTCTGTGAAACAAAGTGAATAGAATTTAGCAATTTCAGTGAAGCATGTTATAATGAGTACTTCCACATATCTAAAGTTTTGCAGGCTCATAATAAAAACAGCCTCAAGTCATTTTATTAAAAGTTCAAAACATCTGATTGGAAGTGTCAATCTTTGACGCCAAATCAATTCGAGTTAAAGAAACATATGAAGAAAACTGAATACAATTATCATAACCCGTTATAAAAGAGATCAAGAAACATAAGTGATTTCGCCATTCCTTCTCCATAGCCCATAAATCTTTTTTGACTTATTTAGATAAAAGTCATTATTGCCATGGAAAAAGAGAAGGCTATGATATGACAACAAATTATACCTGAGGTAGATTGTTGAAACAAATTTGGACGCCGACGTCGGGCAATGGCAAATGCATTCTCAACCTTAAAAAAAGGAACAAGAATATATCAATAGGGTGTTGGAAGAGGGAGAACAAATAAATAGAATGAAAAGAGAAACCAAAAAGATGGTAAAAATTATCAATCTTCTAGATAATAGAATAAATCAAAGACAATCATGTCCCGTTGTAGTTCACACAATAGAGATAGAAAAGCCAATCGAAATTAATACCTTCAAGGAAGCTAGTTCTCTTAAGCGCATTTCTACGGAGAGCAAACTTTCAATGTTTCCCTCTCCACTAAGGTCATTTAAATCACAAACTTTGTGTTCTCCAATCTGTATCCCCGCTACCTGCTCATGGTTATAAAAAGAAAAACTTCAATAAGTAAATCAAAGAAGCAACCAAAATTTAAAAGGGGAATCAGGTTAAGAAACTTTCAAATTAAAAAACTATCGCAAATGGAAGGACTTCCACTGTCACGAGACTCTTCCTTGGCTTTTTGTCCGGCAGAGATGACTACTTCAAATGGAAGAGGCGCAAAAGATGACCAGTGCTCACGCTTTACTACTGCTATATCTGCACATATTCCTGTGAAAAAGGCAAGAAACATGATCAATTGGTTAATGCAGAAGAATAACAAACAGAAGGATGCAACTGCTCTTGAAATAAATATCAAGTTCATTTAACAAATGAATAAACTTGGCACAGGAATGAAAAAGATGGATTTAAGGTTAAGCTTCAAAGGGAAACTATAATCCAAGTAACTTACCATGTTGTACAGCCAATCCCCGATAGCGAGAAAGCCAACACCTCTTTAAAACAACCTCCTCCTGAATTTGAGAACAAAGACAAGGCAGGCGCCAATAATATAAAATAGAGAGAGAGAGAGAGAGGTGGGCCAAAGAAAAACTTATGGAGCTGGTATAAAATTTATAGAGAACGACCATCTCTTCATGAGTCAAAATCATTCTCTGTGACATAATGCAAAGAGATTTAACTTCAGATTTGGCTTCTCGGATCTGTTCTGCCGCATTTTCAGAATCGTCTTTCAAATTCTGTTTCAAAAAATAAATAAATCAGTATATGTGAAGTATTGATGAAGAAACCAATCTAATGTTGTCCAAGGAATCATAATGAAATTTCACACAAGCATAGCAGCTTACATTACATCAATTTCCACAAGAAGTGATTCAATTTCCTCATCTCTTCCATCTTTTGTTCGTGCAGCAGCTTTCAGGGCAGCCTGTCAACAGAGGAGCTTGAAGGCTTGAAGAAAGTTTCTAGAAGAACCAAACTCTCGCATAACACTAACACCGACACTTGTATAAGAGAATCAACTATACACTTGGCAAAAGAAGCCAATTGTAACTATGACTTGTTTCAGCAAGTTGTGTTTAACACAAGTTGTCTCTGATTAACTGCTTCCTAACCATCAATCAACTACAGAAAGTAAATGTGAACCCCTGACCAAATCCAATACAATGCAACTCATGTTTACCTCTCTTTGACTCAATGCTGCTTCTTTCCTGCAAAATAGTCATAAAATCATGCTGGCTATATCATGCACGAAATCAGAAAACGTGAAACTGAAACATTACAATCACCTACCCAACCAATTAGCTTCCAGAGGTATGCCTTGTCCAAGAGCAGCTACCTAAAATTTCAGAATCAAAAAGCATGAACCTGAAGCTGTTAAGGTACATTTGCGTAAGATTTTCTTAACAAATTCCCTAAAATACATTAAAAAAATGAACTCTATCTCTATTTTACAAAATCTCTCTTTCTTACCAACTGTATCAGACTATCTATCATATTTTCTACTACATTAAAATACTATTTTCATATCTTTAATCATTTCACATTTAAAATTCCACACGAACCAATACATTTAAGTATGAAATATTAATTGTTTAATTATATATTAAAATAAATATTATTATTTTTTAGCTTAATTTAATTTATAAATTCATTATAAAAATAAAAAATATAAATAAAATCTCTCTTTAATGAAATAAAAAGAAAAGGGAATAGATGTGATGGGATAGAAGAAAAATATCAATAAAAAAAATCCTATAAAAATTCATTACATAAATAATAAAAAGAAAGATTATTTCTTAGCATTAAACATTAAATTTTTATAATATAAAATTTTAAATTTTAATAAATATATAGTTTAAATATTTAAATTAAAATTCAATTATATGTTTATTATAGAATTTAAAAAATAATATTTTTACACAAATACTGATAAAAATTATAATTATTTATTTATTTAAAATTTAAAATCAATTTCTATATACTTAAAGTTTTAGTTTATATGTCATATTTAGTAGTTTTAAGCTTAATAATTATTTTTAAATATTAAATTTAGAATATAATTTATAATTACTATTTAATTATTTTAAATACTTATATAATATTTTTATTTTTAGTTAATAATATCAGTGGAGTGAGTGGATAGAGAATATATAAAATTTTTAAGTAATAAATAGTGGTTCTTTAGATTTGGAGAATCATTTTAAATATTCTTCATTTTAGGTAACCATTAGATAATATGATTCATGACCAAAAAATAACATTACATAGCTTTTGGTTACCTAAAACAGGGAAAGAAGGGGTTACAGGGAATCTGATGCAAATGCTCTTGAAACAAAGTTGTAAAGAAGAGGACCAAGTGTAAAAGAACAAACACAAACCAAGCTTTAATCCAAAGAATTTAAGGTTAGGTAAAGGGAATCAAAATAATATATGTGTTGTTAACGTTTATTTTTCTTCGTCGTTCATTACCATCTAGGCGACTTGTTCTTCTATTTTTCTAACACATGTTTTTTTCTCATCACTTGCATCCGCGTTCTTATACATCTATTCCTGCCTTCTCTTGCCTTTCCCACATTAATATACTCGCTCATTCTAACTAGTGCACACAGTCTTCTCATTACATGCCCAAACCAACAACACTCTTTCATCTTATCACCAATTGAAGCTACTCTTAACCTTGCAAGATACCAAGTAAAAACTCATAACATTTTCTCTTTGAAGACTGCAAATCATAAAAACATGAAGTCGTGCTCAAAATAGACTTTTGACAACGAAGACAAACAACTACCAAGTGTCAAACTTCATGTTCATTTCTATACAGCCATGTATAAGAAGCATAGGGAAGTGTCAAATATCTGACAAAACCATATTATCAAGATGCAAATGAAATGGAAATGGCCAGTTTATTAAAGAACTATAACAGCTAAATTGACCAGACTGACAAAAGTATTCTAATTCTACTTCCCTGAAAAGCATATCATCCTTAATATGGAAGTGTAGCTTCTTCATTATATGAAGTACTCTAAAGTTAATCCATCTATGAATCAATCAAGGGAATCTCATCAATCCAAACCTTTTCACAACTTAAAGAATTTTACTTCGATTCGACCATATTGTCCCCACTTCCTCAACTTCAATCAAATTCCACTCCATTGCCTCTCTCTCTTTTCGAAAGACAGACAATTTTAGCCTATAATATATGGTGTTTTCATTCAGACGATAAATCCACACCATACAGAGAATGTTATCAGTACAAGATAATGAAAAAATGATGTTCTTGTCTTCAAGGACGCCATTTTTCAGCGTATTCAGTTCACCCTTATATGCAGTAGAGGCAATTTAAGAGATTTAAAAACAATAAACAAACTAGTCCAAAAATTTTACCTGTTTCTCTAGCTCCCTAGAGCCTCAGCTTCTTCACGTTTTTTGTCAGCAAACCGAAGCTGTGGAGCAAATTCATGCATAACATTGAAGGCATAAACTCAGTGAAATTTGGTTCCCTCATCATTCACCTACTTAAATTAATCTTCACAAGGTTTTGATAAGACTTGACAGAAAACCAACCGCATCCAAGATCAACTCATTCTCCTCTTGTAGTATATCAAGCTGCACTTCAAGTGGAAGGCAACTTCACATTAGGGAATAACAACAACAGGTTAGCTTTAGTCCACTGGAATCATATTAAAACCACCTCAAGGTTAATAAAGGTCTGATGCGCTGCATTCAAGCATGGGTTCACAAACTACCTCTTAAATGTAAAAAACTAAAAACATAGGTGTGAGAAGTGAACACATCATACTTCATCTCTAAGTGCCGAAGCCTCCCGTTGATTTCCTACATCTTTTGTGTCCAAATGTCCAACATCCGGCGTAAACCTGCAACATTTGCAAAAAAAAAAAAAAGAGGAAAATTTCAATGAAAAGGCTTGTAACACCCCATGAATCCAC
>MKEJ01079338.1:0-10445 GCA_001753735.1 Embelia ribes | reverse complement strand
TGATGCTGAAAGATGCACCGATTTAGAGGATATAAGCAGTGGCAATTCTATTGAGACCGAGTGTGTTATTTTTGGACACAGTAATGACAAAAGGGTACATGTTCCCAATGCCTCTCTTGTATTTTATTTCTTGTTATTCTACTTTATTCTATGTTGTTCTTATTTTGTTGCATATTGGTATAATTGATTTTAGAAAAACAGGGAGGAATAAAATAGAATTAATTAAAAGAATTGTTAGAGTGGTTGAGGAATAGTCTCGTTGTAAGTGCCTTTTGAGTTCCAAAACTTTTGAAAAATTCTTAAACTGTTTTGAGTTGTTGTATAAGATATTTGAGAAGACTGATTTATTATTATTGTTTTTGTGGCCATACTGGTATATAAGACTTGAAAAGTGTCGTTAAGAAAATTTATTTGGGAAACTAAACTGGTGAAGGTTAATATCCTTTTTAAATAATTTGAAAGTATATGAAAATTTTTCTTTGAAATAAAACTGACTCTTGAAAATAATTTGAAAATAAATTTTCTATAAAGGGTTGCTTAAATGCCTACATTGTTTAAATTTACAAATTAAATGTAATTCTCAACCAATGAGCTAGATGCGATAAAAAGAGGCCAATGAATCCAACGATGGTAGAAAAATAATAACAATAAAAGGGTACTAAATTGGATAAAAAGAAAGATAAATTTGTCATCAGAATTGTAACAAAGTATTACTAGAGAGATAGGGTGAAAAGCAATAAGAACAAAAGATGTCTCATTGACAATCAATTTTAATAACGTATTGTGGTTGGTCTTCAACTATTAAAAAGTAACATTAATTATTTTGGGTCAAAGTATGGATAAGAATTAAGTTTATATGTAATCTTTTTAGTTCATATAGAGTTCGCCTTAGCTAATCTTCAGTTTTCTAGTAGTTGAACTTAAATGATACAAATCACTTAGTTAAAGATTGTGTCCATATGAATCTAATGTAATGGACTTGTTTAATCATTCAAATCGTGCAACAGTTCAATGAATTTATTTTTCTGAACTTTAATATTAGAAATTGGAACTCGGTTTTATGGTGTTTATGGGTATCGCCCTGGTAAGCTATCACAAGACTATAACTTGTTTATTAGGGACATCTAGAAGTTTAAAGGTTCAATGCACACGTTAAATGCATTTATGACTCCAACAAAAAAAGAGTTATGTTGGGTTTAGTTTATTCTTTCTTTTCTTTTTCTTTTTCTTTTTAGGTTAGTGTTTTATATATGATTTGGTACATGCTTTCTTAATTCGCATTGCTAGGAGCTAGCAATGTTTGGGTGGGAGGGTGTAATGGGTGCTTAAAAGTGGTATAAGTATTGTATTTAATTAGTACATTTATGGTATTTAAAGTATTAATAATATATGTTTTATGATAAGTTGTGATATTACGAGTAAGATTATGCATTTCAGGTAAAAAAAATAAAATAATATGTTGATTTGAGGTTTAAAATAGACGAAAATGGTTCGAGAAATTTGTGGATGATTTTTTGTTGTACATTTGGCTAAGAAGAAGGCTCTGAGGTCGAATGAAGAATTATTGAAGGTCAAATAATAAAGGTATGAGCAACCAAGGCTAATGAGCAATCTGAAGAACCATCTATCCAGATGAGCTTCCATCCGATTGAACAGTGGAGCTTTTCGTCCGGACGGGACCTTTACCCATTGGACAGAATGATAGTGCGGCATGCAGTTTCTTGATTGGGACTTCAAGGCTATTTTCGGTTATCTTAATTAGTTTATTTAACTCCAAATTATATGTAAAAATTCGGATAAATGGTTGGGATTTAATCTTATATTCTTAAGATTATAAAACCCTAGCCTCAAATTCATTAACTCGTTAGATTTTAGGGAGTTTTTCTTTTGATTGGGGGTGGAGATTTGACGGAGAATTTTCACGGAGGTGTGACAACTTCGTATCTTCTACGCTTCTTTTCTTCAGGCTGTAAGAATTTTTTTTTACTTTTCATACAAGTTTTAGTTATTTATTCTTTCATAGTTATTTTGTTATTGCGAAATTTAATTAGAAAATTTGTTTGCTAGAGTGTTGTAGAATTCTAAAGTTTGATTGCAAGTTGATTATCAATTTTTATCATTGGGTTAAGTATTGTTGATTTTATGTTTACTATGGAAAAGTTCATCATTACTTGTAGTATTTTTGTCATTAAAATCATGAGGAACTAAACTTTTTTCTTGCTCTAAGATGAGAAAGAAAGTTAGTCTATTCCCTGATAAATATTAATTACAAACAATTATTATAATATGGATTGAAACTGATTAATATTAATTTTAGAATTTTAACCTGGCTAGTTGGTTTAGAAATCGCTTAGATATACTTATGATATTTGACAGATACCCAATAATACCTTAAATTGAATTAAGCCAGACACAACGAACTAGTGAATTACTAACTAATTTTATAAGGATGTTTAGTTAATATGAAAAAAATGGAGAAAATTGCTATTACATTCATCGCTAAAGGACAAATTTTATTTTAATTGATAAAAGTTTAAATTATTTATTTTCTTTATTTTTTGCTTTTTTTCAAACATTCAAACCCCCTATTCTTAGGATTAGATTAAGTTAAATAATTGTTAATTGAGTAGAATTTGATAAGAGAGATTAAAATCTAGTGAGTTGAATTAATATTTTTGAGTCCTCTAGAATTTGACACTCAGACTTACCAATAAAGCTACAATCGTGTCTAGTATACTTGCTAGATATCATTCTGCACAATTCTAGGAAGCGATCAAAAAGCATACTCGAGAAATAAGAAAGTGCCTGAATGTTGACAATAGAAATGATAGGAGTTGGAGTATTTATACCAGTATTTCTAAACATAAAATTTCTCTCATTTTATTTTTCATTTGAGAAATCATAGGAGAGAAATGTCTCGTAGCAGTGTTTCTTATTTTCTGATTTTATTAATTTTTTTCTAGAAATACTACAAAAGATTTCTCAATGGAAAAATCTATTATTCATAATTTCTCAATTAAAAAAAGAATTTTATTTTTAACAAATCTTTAAAATATTAATTAAGATTAAGTAAAATATTTTTTTATATTTATTATAACATATATAATTATTTTAGTAATTTTTAGTAAATATTTTAGAAAGATTGGTCGAGTAATTTCTAGAATATGCATTTTTAATAGGAGGAGTGAATTTTTAAAAAGTAAAATACAAAAATTAAATAAAACAGTCCGATCGGAATGCTCGGCATTCCCACTAGTTTTTCTGAAATAACTTCATTTAACCTCTATATTTTTCCCTCTATCCTATAATAGATATCAAATATAAATAAATTGTCCATCAATATATCTATCTGAATCATTAAATAAAATAAAATAATACATATAATTATTTTTTTATATAAAATAATACATATAAGTTGTCCACCAGTGAGACAATAATTTTTTTTATGTCAAAAATTATTATTTAATTATTATTTTTTAGGAGAGGAGTGAATAGTTGAGCCACTTGATATAGAGGCTCAACTGTAACAGATCCACTAATGTAGGTAGGGGAATAGTGTATAGAAGCACTGATGGGATGTTTTTCTGATGCCAAATCCCTAATTTTGATATAGGTAACTCCTTTGGGAGCTCTGCTGGGAATGCTCTCCAATTATATTTTAAAGGGTAGGTGGTCGGTTGTGGATATCATTTCAGGCTCTTTTTTTTTTTTAGAGTTTTTAGGAGTGAAGATTAAAATTTAGGGGCTGAAAATAGAGGGACTAGTGGAAATGCCCCAAAAGATAGCTTGAAAAGGAATTTGACAAATTACTCAGGGCATGTTTGGTTGCAGCTGCTAAGCCCAAGGTTCTATGCTATATAACTTATTTGTTATTTTTGTCTTAATAAGATAAAAATTTTAAGCTAAATATATTTTATTTTTTTACTAGTCATGAAAAAATTAATTTTTTTTTTTACTTATAACCTGCAACCCAGAACAAATCATCTGTTAAATCACTCAAAAAATCCTATAAAAAAAAAATAATAATGATCCATGAACAAGCAAGAAAAGAGGAAAAACATTGATGGCAGCAAAGGGACAAAACAGAGGCACCTCAAAGTAGGACATACATACATACAAGAAGATATACAAATATATATATATATATATAGATATACCTGTACGCAATTATCGGTGATGTAAATGGCATCCGGAGAAGGATAGGGCGATTGAGCTGCTTCGCGTAAGGCGGAAGAAGAAGAACTCAGCAGCCTCTGATTCTGCCTTATCCGACCGGCGATTAACGGGGCGATTCGGTTAATTAACGACCTCGACGACGATGACGAAGAAGACATGTCTCAGTTATTCATATTATTGCTTATACACACACACATATACATACAAATGCATATATATACATATCAAATTCGGAGAAGAAAAATGGATTCGTTATTCGTCGGAAGCAAATTGGGGGCTTCTTTCTTCACGACAATAAGCTTGAAGCGTGAGTTCTTCCAATGCCACGTCATCGAATTTTTCATCATAAACCCCCATATCTTTTATATTTCTCAGTTGAGGACCTTTAGATTTTTAGTTCTCACTTCTAGCCGATAGAGCGGTAAAAGGGACCAGGAACCCTGTTGCTTAGGGCGAGCAACAGCATCTGATATCTAATTGTCTAAATTTTTACAATTTATAACTTAATAAATAAATAAATAATATTGTAGCAAAAATTTAGACAATTTGATCAAAATTTGGCAACTCAGAAGCGAGCAGCAGTATGCTACTGCTCACTCTGAGCGGTAGAACTACTTTAGGCAAACCTAGTGAGGAATACTCGAGCCTGACTACACTTGAATTAACAAAGGGCAATTTTAAAGGCTCCATACAAATGGCTAAAAACACATTACTTCATACACCACACCATTAAAAATTATTCTATTCCGTGGGCCCACAAACTAAATACAATAATTAAGTTTTACTTCAAGCATCACTAATTTACTAATGGCACTACAATAATCAATTATCAAAATATCATTTTCACTCCAATCAATCAACTATTTCATCTTCATCACGACCATCATCTTCATCATTTTCATCTTAATGATCTTCTTCTTCTTCTCTATCATATTCTCTTTATTCATTTTATTCATCCCTATTTTACTCTTCACCTTCATATCCAACTTCATCTTTATATTTATCGTATTATCTCTCTCATTACATATTCATTTTCCACATAAAACACACTTCATCATTTTTTTGCCTCACTCATTTTCACCAAATTAAACCATAAAATCTAGCAAGCTATGATTGTTTGATTCTTTCAACTCTTGGAACATATCGAGTTATCTTCCTAACTCATGAACCCAAAGATACAATTTTTAAGTTTTACTATACTATACCAATTATGCATAAATAGATGAGTAAATAACTTAATTTTTTGCTTATTTATGCTTCATAATGTTGTTAATTTGTAAAAAAAAAAAAAATAAATGGGCTACAATTCATTCAGATAAACCATAAATTTTGATTGTGGCGTGATACATTCGATCTCACAGAGATCGGTACGATTGGGCTACATTCGACCCTAAATTGATCGAATGACACATTCGACCATCTGGAGGTTGAATGTATCTCGTGACATTCGACACCATCATAGTCAAATATATCCTCTGATGAATGGTCATGTTCCAGGTAGTGGCGGTGATCGATGTAGTAGTGGTGGTGCAGTTAAGAGCGGTGCAATGGTGGTGGTGCGGTGTAGTGTTAGTCGTGGTGGTGGTGGTGGGTGGTGCGTGGTAGATAGAGAGAAAGAAACAGAAAGAAAGAGGTGGCCTATGGCAGTAGACGGTGTCAAGGAGAGAAACAGAGAGATGGGGGTGGCTGTTATGGGAGAGGGAGGGGGTTTTGTAAGCTTATATACGCATGACAGTTTTGTAATTTCTCTTATTATTTAGAAATGAATTAAATTATATTTGATGTATTAAATGTGTGGTGCCTTTGATATATTTTTTATTCAATTTGTAGGTAATGTCTTTAACAATTTATGTGGCGCCTTTAGAATTGCCCTAAACAAATAATTAAACAAATTTATGAAAAATGAATTATATAAAATTGGTCCCCTACTCGAATTAAATCTGAATAATTATTTAAATCACTAATGCTTCTTTACAAGAATCGATAGTATTAAAATATTGGATAAAAGTGTTTAAAGGAAGTAAATAAAAAATATAAATTGAAAAGTGAAATAGGGGTCATATTAGTATATCATGGCACCGCCACTATTAATTATTAATAATTAGATGATGAATCTAGATCTATAGACAATGATTAGAATGATTTAAGGGAAAAAAATAGGATGGAAAATCCAAACTTGAATTTTAAATGTATTAAATAATACTATGACCCAATGATTTAGTAATTAATGGTTGTCATTGATTTACTAATCGCAACCCAAAATAAAATAAGAATTTAATTTCAATCTACCGACAACATATGAATTTTCATACACCAAAGAGTTTGAATGAATGCATGTATTTGTAGTGGTTCTCACGTGTGTAAGTGGACACATGCCTAGCTTGATAGTGTATAGAATTCATACACCGACTCATGAAACAAATAATATCGTGGCAAAATTGATAACTAAAGCAAAAGAATATTGATAAAATTAGGGTTAAATATTTTTTAGTACACCAACCTATTGGTCAAAATCAAATTGATACACCAACCTATTTTTTAGATAAATTAATACATTAACATTTAATTTTTAATCAAATTTCTATACTCTGGATGGTTTCCGTCCAAAACGTTACGAAAAGTACACGTGACATATGTGTCACGTGACAAAAGCATTTTCGTTTTTTACTAAATAGGTTTAAAATAAAAAATAAATATATACATAATTACCAAACTCTATCTCTCTCTGTCTTTCTATCTTCCCTACCCAGGGTCACACTCTCTCTCCCATACTCCTTCCTCCCACAATCCAAACCGACCACTAGCAATTGCCACCACTAGTCTCGGCTAGGGCTTTGGCCAATCGCGCCACCCCCTCCCCCACCCTTAATTCGGCCACCAGCAGCCGCACCACCAGCTTCTGTGCCACCCTTTTCCCCACTAACTGGCGAATCACTACCCCACCTCCTATGCCCCCCTCCTTGCGTACACACACACACAATATGTACATATATATACATAAATATATGTATGTGTATACTAGTGATGATGCACACGCTATGAGTGTGCCATTCATAAAAATTACCAAAATTAAAAATGATTGTTTTTGACATATATGAAATATATTTTTTCAATCTTAAGTACAAATAAAAATAGTGAATGTGTTGTATAATACTCAATCAATTTGCTGAAATTTTATGCAATGGTTAATTTTGTAGCTTTCATCAATTCTACCAATTATAATTAAGCAAATTTACAAAAATCAAAACGTATAGGAAAATAAATACCCTAAAAATGCTAGAAAACTTTAGAAATAAAAGATTCAATGATAGAAGAGAGATAAAGGTGAAAAGGGAGCAAAGGAATTACAATTTGGCTTTATCCATGTGAATAGAAAGGAAAAAAAAAAGGAGTGAGGAAGTTATAAATGGTTAGTGGGTAAGGTATTTTTCAAAATTGTCCTCATTGGTTGTGAGAGTATATTTTATTAGAAGAGAGATAAAACTGAAAAAGGGGTGGAGGAATTACAGTCCGTGTGAATAGAGAGGAAAAAAATGGGTGATGAAGTTATAAATGGTTAGAGTATGTTATTTTTCAAAATTGTCCTCGTTGGTTGTGAGTGTATATTTTGTTTGGGTGTAATTCTTTAAATTGGTTGATGGTAAAATAGGCCATCACAAAGTTGGAAATATCTTCATTCCTTAACCGAGAATTTTTGGTTATGCTTTATATAGTAGTCTAGATGTACATGTATATGCAAAAAGAGTGGACCGAAATTAATTGTGAAAAAAAATTATAGTCCTGATGACTGAACGTTGGGGTTGTTTGACATTTTAACAATTTTACAATTGTCCCTTGATATCTGTTTTAATGACAGAAATATATCAACTCTCTAGTAGTGGAAAGGTTTATTTTCTGTTCATTTTAGTATTCCATCGGTTCAAAAATAATATGATCCTTTCAGTGTTGTCTGAAAAAAAATTGGACCCTCAAAAAAAATAAAAACTAGCGATGGTAACTATTGAAAGTTCGTTCTTAAATTGCTTCCTTGATAACCTCCGATATGGCGCTTACCACTGTTTACAGATTGAGTGCTTGTTTGGCTGCAGCAGACGCTGAAATGACAGTTTTTTTTTTTTATCGGGAGAAAAACAAGTTTTTTCAGGACAATTAGTTAGAACAAAAAACGAGCCTCTCCCGCTTACATATATATACTTATAGGTCTTCAACAAGCAATGCCAACTTCTCACACCAATTAGGATCTAAAACATTTTCATAAAATCGGCTACAAAATTTCTGGCAAACTTCCTCATAATTAACTTTCCATTCCGGTCTCACCCTTTGATTTCTAACACAAAGATCCAATCACTGTATTTGAGTCATACATGGAAAGGAAATGAAAAATGGGAAATCAAGTCAAGTACTTCACCATCTGAATTTCTTTTTGTTTGAAACCACATTTCTCGTAAAACACCTTGTTCTCGGAGCTGCAGTCAAGGATCACCTTGTAACAACCCCTTGAACAAGCATGATCTGTGAGGTACTTTATAATTCTCTTTCCTAATTGCAGTCCCCGGGCACTTGGATCCACAACAACATCCTCGATATGCCCAACTTTGCCACAGTTTCTAATGAACTTCTTTTCCACAAAAACGCTCCCAGTTGCAATAATTTTGCCCGAGCGATTATCTTCAATGACATATATAATATGATCATCACCATACAAGGTTAGCTCTTGAAAACGCGCTTCGAATTCTCTGTCGGAGACAGAATCGCATACAGTGAGCTGCTGCAGTAGTTCGATGAACCCCTTCCTTTTGTCTGAAATTTCCAATTTTCGAACTTGAAACACCTCTTCTTCTTCGTGAGAGGAATCATTAGTCTGCATTCTTTCCTGCAAAACTTTAGATAATTCTTGACTGTAGCAGGATAAAGGTAAGGGAAGCTACAAAATAAGAAAACAAAAATGAGAAGGGAAAGGCAATACAGAAATAACACAATAAAGGACAGAGAGAGACAAAATACAACAATAGCAACCTTCCTTTCATATATTAACCATATCCTTACATAAAAGCATGTATTAAATTGTTTCTTGGAAAAGGAAATTCAGTATCGACACAAGTGCTAGGTACTTACAACTTGAATGAATCAGAAACACACTTGCACATAGACTCCTAATCCCGCACTTACATTTGTGAAAAGCTAAGATATGAAAACGCACACAATATATGCTTTAACACCAGATGATAGGTTCAAAGCTTCATGTGTGTCAAAATGTAGCTTACCAAAGGAAACATACCACCACTTCACTGTGGATGATTGCCACGTTTACAGCTTCATATGCTCAAAGAGCTAAAAGTTTCCATTTTCCTTCAATTTGAACACCCAATCAGCATTTAATTTATTTTCCTAAGTGGATACTGAGAATGGAATGAAATGTGAATTTGGAAAGGAATGGTGGCACCAAATCACTATGAAAGGTTTACAATTCAAGAAGCATTTCATTCTATTTGAACCCGTCCCCTTGTACCAAACTAGGCCTAAAGAGACAGCCGTGTATATATGTGGACATAAATTAAAAGTGAAACATTTTAATATTTTACACTTACTGTTTTAAAGTAATAGAGTTTATCTTCACTCACTATAACACAAAAACACAATGATTCCAAGGAAAAACAAGAAGTACACAACAGAAAATGCATTTTGCTTTTGAAAACTGAACCTCAATCAATTGATTCAAGATTGAATCAATTATTATTAAGATCTAAAGGTTCCTAAATATTAGATAAATTAATTTAATCACATTGTTGTCAAACTAACATAAACAAAATTCCATTATCTAACATAATAAAATGGCTTCATTATTGAAAAGTATATATCGGCATCTAACATAATCACACAAACATTAAAAATCATGTATACTAATTTCTTGAGTACATTTTTGGAACCTTCTGTTGGATCACTCATCACAAGTGAAAACACACACACCAGTAATTAGACAATAGAAGGGGAAGTTTAAATTACAAGAAGGTCAGTATGGTTTGTGGTACTGAAATAAGAGGACAAGCGAAAAAGTACTGTATAGTAAGTTTAGATGATTGATTTGTTCAATTCAATAATATTATATTATGGACGGCCAGTGCACAAAACTCTCGCACTGTGGAGTCTAGAAGGACCTAATGTATACACATGCATGACCCTAGCTTATGAAAATTTAAGTTAGGACTTTAAACGACACCAATACTAAATTCATGAGAGGCTAAACATGAAGCAACTATAATAATCAGATG
>MKEJ01079332.1:0-28796 GCA_001753735.1 Embelia ribes | reverse complement strand
TCTAGGTGAGTAAAATGAAGGAGTAATTACATATACAGAAAATAGCACCATTCTGCATTTTCGGAGTCCTTTCCAATGCTTGTCCTTTTTGAGTATATGATCATGGATTGTGGTCTGAACATGGTTTCTTCCCTTACCTTCTGATTCTCCTGAAAAATTGACCTCCCTTGACAAGGGTTCTCTAGGTGAGGAAAATGAAGGAGTTTGAACCTCTCAAAGTGCGTGTTAACCCATTTGTTTGCTGCATCTTCAACCTTTAGTGATGCTTAAGGTTCACAAGCGGAAAAATGAGCAAACGAGTGTAACTCCTAATCCGTCAGGTGGTGTTTAAATTGATGGAACCATGTTAGGCACTTGGGTGATTATGACACAATTCATTGAACAAATTAAAAAGTATAGCATACCGGGGATTGTGACCGCACGATGGTCAAAGCCAAGTTTCAATTATCGAAATTTGGATGCCACCAAGAATTATTCCAAATCTGCATAATCACACACCAAAAAGCTAGGCTGTAATTTGAGTAACTATTCCCTATAGATGTGACCAGTTCCAGTGGATGAAAGACACTGCCTTGCATTACCTAGTCCCTACTTTGATCTGGAGGCCATCTCCAACAAAGAAACAACATAATAAGTTTCACTGTAGAGCTTTATGGGAGTACTAAACCATTAATCCTTTCTGCTTAATTGGTTCCCTGTCACTGGCTGCAGTTGCTCCTCAATCCTCAAAGTTTTCAGTCTGCTTTTTATTCATTTATTTTATTTTTTTTCCCGCTTTCTACTTTTTCTTTTTGAGAGCTTTCATGTTATTTCTGTTGCAGCTTGCAAATTTATGGCCCAAAGGTTTCATGGATAATCATGGAATTAAACGAGCTGTATGTAGGGCAAAAGACAGGAAGCGGGCATTTTATGGACGGAATAAGGTACATATGCATTCCAGTGTTTACTGAAGTTTTTCTTTTGATTTATTTTTGCTACACATTACAGAGAATTCTCTTTGTTGTTACATTAGCCACTTGTCGTGTATATCATTCTCAAACCATGCCCTTTGTCCTGAACTCGTATATCATGAGTCTTCTGTTGATTTTTGGTGGATGTTAGTCAAATGAATGATTAAATATTCAAGTTGATCGTGGGTTGGATTGTTTTTTTTTGAAGGAAATGCATGCAGGTTCTTATCAGCATGTATGCGTGGATTTGAGGTTGTGGATGGATGGGTTTTTTCCCCTACTTCTTGGGATTGGAGCTCGGGGGAGGGGGATAAGCATGTAGTTTTACATTACATAAAAGACGAAAGAGGATAGGAGCAAACTTCTCGAGTGTGGGAGTGTGTATGCTTGTATCTACATCTTATTTTTTATTCATCAATATCCCTAGTCCTGACCTAGCATTGATGCAAATGTTGATTCTATTGCTATTACCTGGTTACTTAACATTTGCCTTCTGGTGCGGTAGTCCTTTTGTGCCTGTGCTTATTTGCTTTACATGTAGTCAAGATTTTTGTTGGCTACATAGTATTTGCACACTAAGAGAAAGAGCACAAGCACAAAAGCAGAAGAAATTGCAAACATGGTACTTTTGTTTATTATTCAACCTTTTCCCCTTTGATTTAGGATCAGGAGAAGATCAAGCGGAAGAAGTTGGTTCCAAAAACCGAGGGGACTGCTCCAGTTGATACTCATACTGTTACTCAGCCACAACATATGCAAGATAAATCTGCATCTGTGCCTAATAATCATGGTTCCCCATCAGCAAACAAATCAGTCCACAGCACAACTTCAACAAACCCTAATGTTGGGGTTGCTAGCTCAACACCAAGTGCCCCCAACCCAGAGCGCCCAAAGCAAGATAAAGTGAAAGCAAAAGGAAGTTCTATCAACCTGAATGAGAAAGTCCCAATGGATATGTTGGCAAAGAAGAAGGTGAAGAGAAAGCCAGAGACTGAACTGATAGGTGGTCAAGTTCGTTTAGAGAAACCAGTTTCCGCACCTGGGGATGAAAAGAGCAAGTCCCAGAACAAACAGGCTGTGGCCCCTCTGCAGAAACCGAGTCTTCCTTCTTCTGAAGCTGCTGCCACGGCAACTACTAAGGCCATTTCTCCTCCCATTAATTTGAACCACCCAGCTGACATGAGATAGCCTCCTTTAGTTCTCACACCCTTAAGGCGTTCGAGTTATTCAAGTTTAAGTTTAATGTGGCTTCGTTAGTTTTGGCCACTTCCGTTCCTATTTTGGTTCCTGTAATTTCATGTGCTTGTTGAGTAGAGTTTTATGTTTTGTGAGAGGTTACAAATCAAATGAGCAAATCTTAGAGCATTTTAAACTTTATCTTTCTCCCGATGGTCACGGGGGTTGCAAATAGTTTTACTTCTTAACTGGTCTATTACTAATCAAACTTTACAAAACTATTGGTTGATTTCCTTTTTAGGGTTGTGGTTGGAGATCTTCTGTCAATTGAAGTGAGGAAATGGATAATATCTCAAAACTCCTATTTTCAGTAATTGAGATAGGCGTCTCCAAAAGAGCTATCTCCTCTCTTTTGGATATCTTGTTTTCATTCATAACCCTTCATGTTTCGGTTGTTAAGATGATCAACAAGCTAAACGTTACTAGTGTTTTTAGGTATACGATTCAATTTATTATAGATGTGTCGTTTTTGGCAATTGGCCCACCACTTCATTGCCATCAAATAAAGGACCCGAGCTGGAGCAAATGCCATTATCCTGGTCTCTTTTGCACTCCATATGAAGGTGTAGATGAACAGGCTGTCCGGGAATTGCTCGTGAGATATCTGTAAGAGCTCTGTTCAGCACTAGTTTATTGAAGGACACAAGAAAAGCCCTAGCTTATACTTTCCTAGTGTCAGCTCAAAAACAGCTCGTAAACCGTCCATAAAAAGCACGTCTTAAGTTTTATCCGTCTGTAAAAGCTTGTCTTAAGTCTTGTTCATTATTTCTTATTAGACTAGCAATCTCTTGATCATGGAACATACATTGTGAATGACCCGAGCTAGGACCTTGCCTTGCGCTTCACTGAATCAGACATGCCCAAGGGCTGTTGCGTAATGGATATTGTATTTAGTTAATATGTTCGTCCTCGTATTTTAGAAAAAGAAAAAAGAAAGAGAAAGTAACCGAATTGTCCCTATTATTAGAACGGAAAAGCATTGTGAACGATGACAATCATATAAAATGATAAAGAGTTTTATAAAAGAAATCAATTATATAATCTTTGTAAAGCTATATCACCATTCTAAAATTCAGATGGGAAACCCTCACTTTTCTAATTTTTTGAAACTGTTAAATATTTTAATTAAATTCACAAGAATCAAACAAAATATAAAATAATTCAAGAGACGACAATCATGTATGAAAGTTATAGAAATTAGCATCAGACAATCATGTATCAAAAGTCATATGAACTAGTACTAAATGATTAGATACATTGCCTTTATCCTGTTTTACAAAAAAAAAAAAAAAAAAATACTATCGGCATAATTGTCATTCACCCGGAAGAGAGATAGATATACGTTTCTCGTGTGAAAATTCACATTTCCATTTGCAATACCGAGGAGCATCCACACCAGCATTTCTAATAGAGCTTCTTCTTTTTAAAGTGGAAAAGAAAAATAGATAATGGAAATTTCATGGTCTTTTTATTTTCAAATATTTTTTTTTGAAATGCAATAGTGACTTTTCAAAATAAAAATATTATCATTCACCAATTTTCTATTAAAAAATATTTTTTTCAGTCAATATATAAAATACACACCAATATATTTGGAAAATGTCTTTTAAATTTTTATATTTATATATTATTAAATTAATTATGTAAAAAAATAATTTTAAAAAGATTAAAAATTGTTAAATTTTATTTTGGAAGAGCAATGTATTTATAAAAAGTGTATAAAGGATGTTGTGAGTGTTCTAACTCTACTCACTCTCTCTCTCTCTCTCTCTCTATTTCTCCCTCTTTCCAAAATCAACGATGTCCAAAACGACGACGTTCACCGGAGCAAACGTGTACCTATCGCGGAACCTGGTCCCGCCGGAGATCTTCGATTCCCTACACGACGCACTCAAGCACAACGGCGCCGCCGTCTTCCTCTGCTGCGACCCCTCCCGCAACGGCCCCGATGACTTCCACGTCATCTCTTCTAACCTCCATGTAATATAGTTGTACCTATTGTAGCGTCATTTTTTGGATTTTGATTTTTGGTTTCTCGTTTTATATTTTAGTATTTGTGGTTTTGCAGGACAAGTTCGAGGATCTGCGGAAAAAGGGTTGTTATATGCTCGGTGAGATTCGAGCTTAGTCTCGTTAATTTTGTGCATTGATATGATTAGTTTGGGAATGCTTCTCATTTTCAAAGTTTGTTTACTTTTGAAAGTTAGATTCTAAAAACCCATATAACTCTTCTATGTTTAGTAAATGAATTCTAAAAATTTTATTGCTCAATAGTGTGATGTTTGTTAAATCGGTGCTTTTTATCATAAAAAGATAAAAATAGATATATACGGGGAACGTAGTAATTGTAATTGAAGTTATTTTGGTAATTCGTGATAGAAAGCATCAAACAACTTTTGAAAGCATTTATATTGTTGCTTCTAAAAGTACCCTCGGAAAAGCAAAAGCAGGAGATTCCGTTTGTCCCTAAAACAATAGGCTTACTTTACTTTTTCTTCAATCCCTAATTATATGCCACTATCCATTTTCAAAAGGACTGTAGAGAAAAAAATGGACTGATTTTTCCTTGTTTAATGTCATATTTTTACAATTACAAGAGAATCTCTCCTATTTAATGAGGATTTTTTAGAAAATTAGTGGAAAAATAATCTCTTTCCATATTAAATTAATTTTTTTAATCTAAGTGAAAGTCAAACTAGGCTATCTTTTAGGGAAGAAGGGACTATTAAAAGCAAATATTTTGAAATTTATTAAGCACCTTATTAGGCTACAATTTTCAAGAAAAAAAGCGGAAGCATGTAATAAGCAACAATACCAAACTGGGTCTAAATACTAGGGAATTTCCCTACCAATGTATCCAGTTACTACTTACTCCCCTCAAAAAGTTGGGGGTTTGCTATAGTGTTCTCCTTGAACTAGCACTATTGTTTATCCCAGTTCTATTTTTTTGTGTGAGGGGTTTGATAGCATGTGCATTCTCCATATTGGAAGAATTTGGGAGTTGAGAATAGGAACTCTGGTGGGAGTACCCTTAGAGATAATTGTTAATCAATTCTGATAGAGATTCTTTACATAACGCCAATACATGTTCTGTTGAGTTCTCTGTTTATCTGTTGTGTACTATGAAATTTCACTTTTACTTGAATATAAATTTATAGATGGTGTAGTGTATGGAGTTGGGATTTTTTGCATGCAGTTTCTTTTTTGCGGCGTTTCTCCTTGGTTTTTTCCTAATTATAGGAAACAATTTCAATTTTGTTCAAACCTTTATGTTCAACCATTTATTTTTGTTTACACTATTGAATCTGCTATTTTGATTGACAGTAATTTTTGTCTTGACGGCGTGAAAACCATTGATTTATGGAGATGACTTAATGTTTACATAGCATCTGATTATCAAAGTTGCTTCATATTCAGCCTTTCCTGAAATTGATATTGGTGATGTTGGAAGACATAACTTTAATATCTATAAGTTAGGGCCATGCATGCCTCCGTTGTGACTTAAGGGTCACGGATTTGTCATGTTGGAAGCAATCTGTCTGGAAACAGGGGTAAAATTGCGTACATTGAAACCTCTCAGACCCTGCAATGCAATATATTTGTGTATTGGACCATCCATATATATTTATATACTGAGAAGCAGCGATATAGATGCGGGTGCGAGAATTTTTAAAAATTTTCAGATGTGTATGCAGTGGGGATTTAGATTTTTTTTTTGGAATATTTTTTATTGATACCCCTCCTTTCCCATGTTTTCAATTTTTTTACAAATCTCCACAAAGGAGAACATTCATCATTCTTAGGTTTAGCCATTGCTATAAATATAAAAAAAATGAAAAAAAAAATCAAGACAATTTTTAGAATTGAATAAAATCAGGTTTAAAATATTATATATATATATATTTCAAAAAAGGAGAGTTATTCAAGAATAATAGGAAACCAAACAAAATCACAACCAAAAGTATCCGAATTGATGTATTATATATATATATATGTATATATGTAGGCATGTGTGTGTATATATATGTATGTATATACACACACATGCCTACATATATATAAATGCATACATACATAGCATAAGTTGGGGCTTTTTGTTTTCCTTTTCAATTTTAATAATGAAAGTACATATTACATCCTTACACTTTTTCTAGTTTTACAAGTTAACCCAAAATTTAGAAAAATTACAATTTTAACCTTTCGCCCTGTCTCAAAAATGTCCGCGCCGTGTCCACGGCGTGTCCGTGCCATGTCCCATATTAAATTAATTAAAAAATAAATAGGAAACTCCAGATGGCGCATCCGATGCTCATTTGGCCGCTTATGTGCCGCATCAGAGTCCCCGGAGAATCCGACGGGGGTACGGCACCCAATTTGGAGTGTTCATGCTTCCTAGGTTGCTGACAAGTTTGAGTTATTTGTCATTTTTCAGGTTTTTTTTTTTTTAAGAGTTTGGATTTGAAACTGGGTTCAAATAGATAATTACAAGCCTTAAGAAACAAGCTCAGATACCACTGTTGTGTTCAGAACACTTAAAGGTATGCTCTGAAACTAAAATGTATTTCGAATATATAGATAGAAAATGGAAGGCAAAAATCATATCTTTATTGATCAACAAAGCAACCTTTAAATAGGCTTACAAAAGCAGTAACAAACTGCTGAAAACGCTGAAACTAAATCAGACTTCTAACCCATGAAAGTAGCTAACTAAACACAAATAATGGAACAACTGACTAGTTCAAGCGTGCTAGTGACTACTTCAATGCACCATATCATTCAAGAAACAAAATAATTAAAAGAAGTGAAGCAAAATCTCGCTAGTCTTGACAGCATGCAGAATATAGTCAGCATAGCATTGAAACGAAACTAACAAAGAGTTGAGATTATTATTTTTATCCCACGTGTTCATGGAAGTAGCAAATACACAGCGATAGTTTAGTTTAGGGACCGTAGTGTTTCAACAACCACACTACAAGAATCTCGACCATTGAATTGCCTATTCTCTTGGGATGTGAGAGTTTTGTATGTTTGTTGTGGCTAAGCATCGTTTTTGTCGTTTTTGTGTTCTAATTTTCACAGTATTTCAAAGACATATACCCCTTGCAATATGTAGTTGGAGTGTCTATCAAATGCTTACTGCTCAGAAATGAAAAAAAAAAATAACTATTGTAAAGTGTAAACCACTCAACAAGAGAGTTAAATGAACACAAAAACCATACTGAGTTCTGCTTCCATAATTGGCTCATTGGAATGATAACATCATAAATTTATATAATATTTTATGAAAATTACCCAAATGTAATCATAGTTCTATACACGGGTTTTTTTGTATAAACAATACGAAGAAACCTATCATAAAATGAAACACGCTCATTTTACAAAATTGTAGTGAAAATTCAGATCGATCATAATGTGTTTATATATAAAGCCGTTGAATTTGGAAAAATTTTGGGGCAACGTCAGCTTTCACTTTGCCCATTTTACCCTTAATACACTCAAATTTTACAAAATTTACTTGAATAAAATTGAGACAGCTGCGAAAGGTATAATTGTTTTCGTACCTCTCCACCCATACATCAATAACTATTCACGTTCTGTCGTATAGCGGCGTTTTTCTCCGTTCAAATCAACATCTCTCCCGCCTCGTAACTTCTCCCGCAATGGCAAACAAGAGTTCGAGCTTCTTCGTTGCGGATTGTTTTTTTTATAATTTTGCAGTCATAGCTCGAATTGCACAAGTGTTACGTGTGTCATGTTGGTTAGTGAATATAATATGTATTTGTGAATTTGATTTTGATAGATTGAGATGCAATGGGGAATAGAAAAGGAGGGTGGCTATGGGTTAAAAGAGTCTTCAAACACTCTTCCAAGGACTTGCACGAGAATAAGGTACACTCTTGTGATGATATAACACTTATGTAATTATGGACGGAATTACGAGTTTGCTAAGATGGGCTATAATCATTCCTAAATTTTTAGCATCAAAATTTTTAGTATAAAAATTTTTATTTGTAGTTTTAGTATTAAATTTAAATTGTAATTTCTTTTTTTTTGAAGTTATTTCTATCATGGGTATAAATTTCATATTTATACACTCTGGATCCGCCCCTGTATATAATGTAAGGAAAATGTAACGTTCAAACAATCATGAACTTCTCTTAAAAGTTGCGTGGATTTTATTTTTAAGTGAAAGATCAATGCACACGTTGTAACTATGTATACAATTTAATTACATGATTTTTTTGTAAGTGTATTATTTTTTATAACATTGTGACGTTTAAGCTATACTCATAAATAACTTTTACACTTATCATTGAGAAACTTTTTGGTTCATTTTAGAAAAAAAACAAAAAACCCATAAGATATGTGTATTTACAAAAATTACACTGACACATTATTTTGTTGACAGCACGTAGAAATTATATTATGCAAACAATTTGCCAAATTTAGGATAATTAAATTAAAGACTGCTTTTGTAAATGATCAAATGAAATTTAAGACAAAAAATATTAGTCAATTAAAATCGAATATGGTAAATGTTGTTTCCATACTTGTATAGTAAATTCTGTCTATTTTAAAACTATTTACGATACTTGGCAGCTTTTTTCAACAACGCCTTGGCAATGATGTATTCCCAAAACACACATAAAAAAACAGTTGGACAACTGCATTTTCAGTCCGCTATTAATATCCGTATCTCGACTTGCTTTTAAACAAATTATCAAATCCGGTCTGTTTTTTAAACGCGCCCGTTGGCAACAATGTATTCGCGGAAGACTTATGAGACCCGGTTGATCACTTCATCTTCGGTACATTCATATATTTCATCATAAGCAATCAAAATTTTCCCTTCCGATCCAATGTGACTAGTAAGAGGTGATTGATAACCACATTTTTAGGTAGAAATTGTTGTTTCGACAATGTTGTTGACAATTGGGTCTTTCGTGAAGATTACAATGCTAAGCAACAACGTGGTTGACAATTGGGTCTTTCGTAAGATTACAATGCTAATGGAGTCATAGAAATAGCATCGTTTGGGTTATTATATTCAACACCGAGGGTTTGTTTGGTTGTAACTTTTAAACAAATAAGTAAATTTATTTCTGATAGGAAAAAATATATATGCCAAAATAACAGTAAAATGTTATTCATCTTTTAAGCAAAAAAAATAATAAGTTGGATCTGATATGCTGTAACCAAACAAATCCGGAATGTGTATCATAGTAAATAAATTTATAAATGTACTATGTTTGGGAAGAATCTATCAATCTATCAATCTATATATATATTAGCAACATGTTTAGTTCAGGAAATTTGAGCTTTAAGGTGTCAAATTTCCTTCGTGGCGAGCTAAGTTTTACCCCATTTGTTTGAATTTATACTTCTAAACGCATTAGTTATCCAAGAGAAAATTAAGAAAATTTTTCGAAAACGGAATAAGGTTTATCTTTTTGTGGGTAAAAATCCGGTTTTAATGGTCTTTGCTAAGTAGATTAAAGCCTTTAATTTGCTTTGTTCTATTTCCATTCAGTAAAACCAAAAATTAGTAAAAGTGTCCCTTTTCATAATATACATATATGATCCAAAAATTTATCAAAAACTGAATGGATGTGAAATTTTTCTGCAAATAGGTCTCATTTCGTCCCGATTTGTGTTTATTCTATACTTTCTGGTCCGGATGCTACTTGTTTATTATACATGCGAATGTGTTTGCGTAAATCTTTCTCTTCTTAAATAAAAATAACATTAATAACTAATGCGCGTAGATGCATGAAAGTCACAGTTTTTGCAGGAATTAATTGGCGCTTAAGAGAATATTAACGTACATATCAAGAGAGTTTAGTATCATGTCGTTTTAGCTTAAAGGTTTGTTTAGAATGATGATTATGGTGCCAAATACTAAAAAGATTAGCTTACTTATTACTTTTCACTACCAATCAAACTATATAGTCACTATTGATTAGCTTAGCATTAGGAATTTGTGATGATTTCTGGCGTATCTGGTACGAAAATTCTTCTCTTCTCGAAACTCTCTTACTAGTACAAAACTCACAAAAATAAGGAATAAATCATATTTAATTATTTTTTCACTATTAGTAATATTATGAAATATATACATGTTCATTTGAAATGTATACTCATCTTTAAGATCAGAAATTATATTTTCGAATCTATTTCACACATCACATTTTGGTGTGTCCTATTTTGAATCAATCACTCGATGACAGATCGATCGGCGATGACCGTCGGATCATGGCAATTCTAGTAAAAATCAATAATAACCAACTTTTTTTTTGTATCGGTTTAGGCTTTTGATGATGATGGAATCTTGAGGAGACCAAAATGGTCCCCTTCGAACATGGCCAATACTTGTGCTTTTGGTCACATACTTTTCATGGGGTTATCTCATCCAACCCATATTTGTGTATTTTCACGTGCTTTTGCAATGCTAGATCCCCATTGTCATCATCATTGGGAAAAGATGAAAAAAAGGGAAATGCATATAAAACAATCACTTTCTTAATAAAAGTTTACACAATATATTGTGACAACACTGCTTAGGGTTTGTTTTGCTTAAGCTAGCTAATTTTTGATTGAGAAAAAACCCGAATACATCAAGTTCAAAACTTACAGCTTATTTAGAAAAAAACAACAAATAAGCTCAGCTTATAAGTTGAACAGCTAAAAGTTATCCAACTTTAAAAAAAATAAAAAATCTAAAAAACTGAAACTTATAAACTGCAACCAAACAAGCCATGAAATTATAAATATGAGTTCATTATTTTGTCTCCTCTTTAACCAGTGATAACAATGAGTACTAACATAAGTACTATAATCATGCACATAAAATGTGTACAAACTCTTATGTGAGAGCATTGTGTTATCATATTTTGTCTAAGAATTGGATTAATACAAAAGATATTGCCATGTAAAAATTGGTACACTTTTGATGGATGATTGCCGGTAATCATTTCCATTATGTATATCAGTCGAATTATTGTCACTAAATGAGCTTAGAGCAATTAATTTCTAGACAACATTAAGTATTATGACTTCCCTTAATTATTGAATTCCATGGATCTAATTGTCATGGTAAATAGTGATCGATTCTATTTGAGACTCAACCAACATGGTTAAAGAGATTTTTTTTTTCCTGCAATAGTTTAGTGCTTTGACAATGTCCAAATTGATTTGGTTTGCAGAAAGACAACAATGCAGAGAAATGGCATAAGCAAACGCCGGAAGAACTGTCGTTGGAGCATTTTCCGGATGAAAGTTCACCGGATGCAACAAATTATGAAAGCAATGGCTCCACTCCGGTGACGGAAAATCAAAATCATGCCATTGCTATGGCCGTGGCAACCGCTGCAGCGGCAGAAGCTGCAGTTGCTGCTGCTCAGGCGGCAGCAAAAGTTGTCAGATTGGCCGGATACGGACGCCAGTCCAAAGAAGACAAGGCCGCGATTCTCATACAGTCGTACTACAAAGGATACCTTGTAACATCTCTCTCTTAGAAATCACAAAAATTATAGATCTTTTACTTAGCATCAAAAGAAAAATGATTCACGTATGGATAATTTAAACTGTACAAATATCTAAGTGGTTAAATCTTGTCTGATGATTCAATCTTTTAAGAATTGTCAAACATACAAAATATAATCTAGACTAATGATCATTGTTTTTAATGCTTCATGAAAAATTTTGCATGGGCAAACCTTCATAAAAAGCTTCAAAATAGAAAAATACACTAGAGTTTGAAGACAATTTTGTTATCAATTTATGTTTGAATGATTTTTTTTTTCTTTTTAAAATCACATCAATTTACTCGTATTGCACGGTATGATTAAACTTAGCCTAGTAACTAGCACCAGCCATTTGATTGTGTATTGTTTACTATTTTATAGGCTAGGCGGGCTTTGCGAGCTTTAAAAGGACTAGTAAGGCTACAAGCCCTTGTGAGGGGTCACAATGTCCGCAAGCAAGCGCAGATGACGATGAGGTGTATGCAGGCGCTGGTTCGAGTGCAGGCAAAAGTGAGAGCGCACAGGCTCGAATTAGCAAAAGAAAACATTCAAAAAAGAATCGATAACGAAGAAGAAAAGCTCGCATTGGAGAAGCAGAAGCAGAAGCAAAGGAGCCATACGAGGAGGGGATTCGAAGGCCGGGTGGGCAGGAAAGAGAGCTTTGAGAAGATGATGGAGAGAAGCATGAGAAAGCATGATGGCTTGATGAAGAGAGAGCGAGCCCTCGCTTATGTCAGCTATGAGGTAAAAAAGTTGTATGAGTCGGAGCGTATGTTTCGTAAACCTATACTAACGATTTGGACTAGTTCCCCGTTTATTTCAGTTTTATGCTCCGGAACATGTTAGTCCTTTTTTTTCCAGGCTATCTCTTGATATCCTAATTTGCGCTTAGGGGAGAGGCGAAACTAGTTCAAAATTCAGTCTCCGCTCTATATATAAAACTTCTAGTCCACTATCTTAGAAGTTTCTTCTATATGAAATTGCCTTTTTTCTCTGCTAACACAAATTTCACCGTCACTTGTTTTTGGTTCATTTCAACAATTGCAACAGCAACAGCAACAGCAATTTTCACCTTCACATCTTTACCCCGAGGACATCGGAATGTACTACAAAGATGAGAGTGAGAAGGCGAAATGGGGATGGAACTGGCTTGAGCGCTGGATGGCAGCTCAACCTTACCATGCTGGTAACTCTGCTCCGAGGGAGAACTCATACGCAAGTAACGTAACAGTCACCGCTACCGATGACACCTCAGAGAAGACTGTCGAAATAGATATTCCTGCACCATTGCACTTCGAGGATATAAACATGTGTAATACCAGCAGAGGCCCGAATGAACTCTCTCCATACATGACTCGACAACAACGAAACTCGGGAAATGATCAAGTCCCGAGCTATATGGTCCCGACGCAATCTGCAAAAGCTAAGGTCCGGGTTCAGCCCGTGGTAAGGCAACGAAGCCCTTTAGTGGCCCAATGGAACCCATCAACAAAAAATGGGACTACGATTGGTTCTGGCTGTGATTCATCGAGCTCAGGTGGACTAGCAGGGACTTATCAACATCCAAGAAGCTCGAGCCCAAATAATAATGGGCTTAAGGTCCAAACAAAATGGGGCTCACCCTATAGCCCCGACTCCAACGGCGATGAGAGGGCACTGCCGTTGAGAGGTCATGGTTGGAGACTCGACTTCGGTTAACTTTGTCAGGCAACCAAAAGTATATTATGTGTGTTATTTCAAGTAAACTTTGTTATCTCGTTTCTTATTTATTAATTTATTATGATATGCTAATAATTAATTTCATAATCCAGTATGTTGCCGGCAACGTTTGTACTGGATATTTGTGGTGTATGTAATTACGGAGTTGCTCGAATAAACTTATTGGGTAGTTATGACAATATTCGAAAATGTAATGAACAGTAAAACTACTATTCATAACCAGATTATTAATTAGATTTAGGGTTATTTTTTTCCCTTTGTGCAACAAAATTAGAGTATTTTGCCAATTCCAGATCATTAAGAATGATTTCAATCAGGTGTGAAAGCGAGAAAAGGTTAAAAAAAAAAAGAAAGCATGAGTAAGACAGTAATTTACTTGGAAAAGGAAAAATATGAATCAACTGCAGATTAAGAAACTCAACCTGGAACCATCATAACAAAATTTGATGTATTACATGGCAGCTACAGCAACTCCGATAAAGAAAAAGTCGAATCACAAATACTCAACCGCCCAACTAATTTTTTTTTTTTTAAAGATTTCTTGTCCGCCCAACTATACTGCAACTATATACACACGTACACAGAAGTAGAAAAACCATACGACAAAAAATATTATTCAAGTAGAATTCATCGTCTCACTCGCATACTTGTTCAAATTAGACTACATTAAAAGATGCATCATCACATAGACCCACCTCATGATGTTACCCACAAGGAGTAAGCTTCTTATTGCCTGCACCTCGAGGATTGTCATCTTTCCAATCATCCCACGCCCTTGCCTTGTCTTGGGCAGCATCATCGTCATCAGTTTCATCTTCTTGGCCAGGTGTCTTCATCCGATTGTCCTTATACCACGAAGAGTTGGCTTCTTCCATCATCTTTTTAGTTCTCTCCTGAAAGTTGTACATCATCTCCATCTCTCTAAGCCCAGCTTCCTCAATGCTCATAGTTGGCACCCTACATATAGATAAATCAGTATTACGCAAATAAAGCCAATACGAGCTTCAAGAATCAAAATATATTTTTGGCAAATGGCAAACAAGCTAATCTTTTCTTCGTTCAAAAGAATGAAGTGATTGATATATGTAGGTTTCGGTAGCGGAACTAATTTGCAATGTCCAAGGTTTCTAAATCTGAAAAGAGACTTTAAATTTACGAAATGACAAGTTAAAAAAAAGTTCATGTCCAAACAATTAAATTGCAAGATCCTGGGTTGAACTGTTCCTCAACTGGGGATCGGTTCACAAATCATTACCGCATAGGATTCCGTCTGCTATTCTGTACGTGTATTGTTTTCCCATATATTTTACTGGGTGTTTCCTCGCTCTCCTGCAAGTTTCTTCTACTCCTATCACTTTCTCGATCTTCGTCCTATTACAATATTTGTCCCAAACACACTCTACGAATATAACAATGTGAATACGGGTCTGCCAATTTTTGTTCTGCTTTGTTTCATATAATATTTTATTTGTTTTACAGTTAGTTGGGTCATATGAAAATACCTATGACTAGGTTGGAAAACTTGCGCCGCCATCCTTTCCCTTTCAGTAGTTAGGTTACTGCCAACGA
Source organism: Embelia ribes (assembly GCA_001753735.1). Lineage (NCBI taxonomy): Eukaryota > Viridiplantae > Streptophyta > Magnoliopsida > Ericales > Primulaceae > Embelia > Embelia ribes. Next base: position 13,798 of record MKEJ01079332.1, on the reverse strand, counting down.
GGCTGGCTGGCCCAAAAATTAGGGGCTGGTGCTTGTGTTCATGTGGCTGTGACACCTGTGCCCTTCCTTCTAGTACATCTTGAGCAAAAGTAGCACATGTGATTGGTTGTGCAGGTGTAGTATACTGAGCTCGAGCAGCAGCACCACGGTGCCAGGCCTCGGCCTTTTTTGCGAGTTCATCAAGAAGAGCTTCTGAAAACTCCACCTCTCCTTCCTAAGAGAAAAAAGGGCACGTCAAATAATTGTAGCCAAAGATTAAATTCAATCCAACTCTTGAAGCATTTAAGCCAAACTGTACCTGCAACTTCCTTTCCTTGACAGCAGAAAGCATTTCTTCTTCTTTCTTTAGGCTTTCCAGAAGATCGATAGCCTATTATGTACAATATGTCAATGAAAAAGTGATGTTAAATACATACTAATTGTTGGAGGAAATTTGACCAATCCAAACACTAAATATAAATAAGCCCACCTTACAAATAGCTAAGGAGATGGTGGTTAACCAAGCCTGCACCAAAACGTAGAAAGTGATTTCAGAACTAAATGATAGAAGCCATATCCTTAATACTTGCAGGTTTACTCGTGGTAACGAACTAACATGCTACATAGTACCCATCAGCGCAGGCAAAATTAACAAATGAGGCATTTGAAGTATCAAAGGCAGTGCATAGAAAAAGTAAACTTGCATAACAGCAATCTTCCGCTTTTATGAACTACTACTCAAATTCACATAAAAAGAAACTTTTCCACTGATAATGGATATTGATAGTGAGTCCCAGTTAAGCATAAACCAAAGAACAAAAACAGCCAAACAGCTTCGTAATGATTATCACACAAAATAATGAGAGGCTTGAGAGCAGAGATAAAGTAGAAGAATCAAGCTATGATAAGAATCGTCAATTCCCTTATAAAGAGAAACCATCAAATTATGACTATGACAACAATAAGAATAATATCTCTAATCGTAGAATGACTAGACTACTTAGCAAGTAGTTATAAAAAACAACTAACCTCCCTTTCTTCCTCTCCATCATCATCCATCATATCTTCTTCTCCAACCTCTACAGGTGTAGACAATGCAGCTGCCTTGGCTGATCGGCCACGTCGTTCCTTACGCTCCTTGATCTCAAGCAGCTTTGATTCCGCAGCTCTCTGACGTTTAAACCGGGCAATCTGAGTACCATCACCAGAACCCATGCTTTATGATTGGACTTCCAATGGCATTTAAAAATAAACTGAACTCAACAGAAAGATAGGCATGAACTAAATGGAGGCATGCTTAAATATCTATGCTTCTACCTTCTTAGCCCTCTTATCAGCATTAGTATTCGAACCACCCTGAGCAAATGATTCTAACTCCTCTTCCGGCACTAGTTCCATAGCCTCACAAAAAGAAATAAATTCCTACAAATTTACAGCCTCCTTGTCAGATTTCAATCGCTACAAACAGATGCTGTGATCTTTACGGACATAACAAAATAAAGAGCATCAAATTTCGAGGCATCATATATTCAAGAAAGCCCAGAAATGTGACTTTGAGACGACAATATCACCTTTAGCTTGGCTTGTGAAGCCTTAGTAATTTGTATCCTGTCATCATTTGCAAGTTTTTCTGTCAATTCAGCAAGATAATATGGCACCTGCAATAAATGATTGATCAGTACAACCAAGTAAAAAAAAGATAATTCGAGATTTCCAGGCTAAGCTAGATATCTCTTGGAAAGTCCAACATCCAACACACAGATACAGGATTCATTTTAACTGTCAGAAGCAGAGACAATCAAAGTGAGTACTACTACCATGTCCAACATGTATCCACGCGGGGGGGNNCTTCAAGATTTTTGTTGCACACTCCACACGGCAAGTCTTTTTGGAACATACATCTCAGACACATGAACATGTGTGGACATCCACGTGGTATGTCAAAAATAATGAGATAACCCTTCAAATCTCCAAACTTGGCAAACTTGAAAAATTCAGTATTAGACTGTTTCTAGCTTCTAGGATCTATTTCCTAGTTCAGGGTCTACATAAGCTTTATCAATCTAGGCATTACCTGAATAATGTCAAGAAAAAAGGCACCAAACTTTCAAAATAGCATATAACAAATTCATAGTAAGGCAACAATTTATGATTCTAACCATCTAAAGATTTTGAAAAGCAATAAAACAACAATAGCGAATGAAGCCTTAATCCAAAGATATTAGGATCGGCTAAATAAAACCAAAATAAGATATCACGCCGAGTCGTCAACGTGAATTTTCTTCTGACACTCGTTTCTAGCTCATCTATTTTTTTTTTAACACACACATGTCCAATTTCTGGCTAAATGAAATTTTTTTCCATGAAACTATAAAAAAAAAACCTAGTTAAGAGTAGTGGAAAACATATATTTTTTTTAAGTGATAGATGATTTATTGCAGTTGTTTTAAGAGATTGTATAGAAAGACTAGTGAGTCCAATTTCTAAAATATTTGATTTTTGTGAGAGAAATGTTTTTTCTAGAAAGCCAGTTTTGAAGTTAAATGAGGTAGACTGGTATGAATGCTCTTATATTAGATTTTTTTGCTAGAAAATCTACCATTCACAAATTCTTCAAAAAAATAATAATTTTTTGTTGTGCAACCAAACTATAACACCTTTGTTTAGATTAGGGCAGGATATACTTCTGTACTTGATTATATGATATAGAGTTATGTGAAAATTTTTAAGAAATTGTTGAGAAAAATTGACTAGTCTATTTTCTAAAATATTGATTTTGGAAAAAGAAATGGCTTTACTGAAACTCTGGTCATGATCATCTAAGACGTAAATCTCATATTGTGATCAGCTAAATCAAATCAAAATAAGGTTTCATGTGAGTCGTTAAGGTTTGGATGATCTATCTCTAATATGCATGTCCTTTGTATCAAAATAAGTGTCGAATCAAATTTGGGCCTCTTGAACTACAGTTTGGCCTACTGCCCACTTGGACAGAGGAACTTTTACATAAAGTCTGATTTAGTAATTATATGAGAAAGATGGTGGAATGTTGTTATATTTTGATATATAATTTTATTTATTTAGAGTATAGACAAGCTGGGAAAAGCTGGGGAGACAGTGAAGGTAGCTCCAGGGTTCTTCCGCAACCACCTTATGCCGAAGCTGTTAGCTGTTCCAGATATTGACAAATTTGCACACCTTATTCGTGAGCAACGCAAGGTATAAAGAAATGCCAATTTTTATTTTTATTTTTATGATTTGTTAGTTTTGGAGTGAATTTAATATCGTGATTGATTTGGCAAATGGAGGAACTAGAAATTGTTGTTGCAACCAAAAGAGTGATCCAGAGATTATGTGTCATTGCCGCATTGGTAGTGGAAAACATGATTTACTCCTCTAACAAGGATATTATCGATCAAAACTAGTCTTGTTTCATTTGGGGGTTTCACTGATTGTTGATTGGTGTATTGGGTTTATAGTGATGAGATGGACTGGATGCTTGCTGGCTGGCTTGTAACAAAGTCAGTAGGGCTCGACCCAGTGGATCTGGCCGAGCATCCTCCGCAAGATAGAAGTTGTTTTAGTGAGAAAAATGGAAATAAGTAATGAAGACGCCCTCGATGCTTTTAAGTTTTGTTTTAGAGAGAGAAAGTAAGGGAATATGTAATGGTCCCCTTATAAGATTCTCTGTTTGCATTTACATAGAATATCTCTAACTTATGACAATTTTTTATTCCTTTTATGGGGTTTTGTTTTATGTTGATTTGTTTATGACCATGTTGAGCAGACGTGTGTATGAAAAATGCTTTGCATTTGCATTAGACACGGCAGGAAATCATTTCAAGTGTTTGTTTCTTCTCTTGATTTTGATTTCCAGAATTGCACACATTAGTTACTTAAGATAGTATAGTAGCAGGTGCCTTGATTGTTTTGTTAATAATTACTTTGTATGCCTTAAGTTAATATTCCTCTGCCGAACATTTCTTTGTGTCTTGATCAGATTTATCAGCCCAAGGAAGCTGAAGAGGTAAAAGTGGTCAAAACAGGGAAGGATGATAAGATGAAGGAATTTCAGTCAGCGGTGAAACGTCTCGATAGTGCTAAGGTGGTTTGTTCCCTTTCTGTGTGGCTTGGAAAAGAATGATATTAAGAATTTGGCGAAATGTCCTTTTTATTATCCGCTTTTTCATATATCTTTACGTTTTCTGAATACATGTAATTGCCATTGTCAGTCTTTGTGGGTATAGGGCACTAAGAATGATTACTTGTATGATGCTTAGTTCACAGTCCAGCCTTTATTCCTTTAACGGTCTGGAAGAGGTAGCCTTCCGTGGGATACATAGTCAGTTTACTACGAATCACATATATATCTAACAAAGATTAATAATGTGTTATCTAGTGGTCCTTGTATTTTGTGACTAGTGACGACTCCGTTCAAGTCATCAGGTAGTTAATGTATTGCTGATAACTTTGGATGATGCTGGACTCTTTGCTGTGCGATTAAAGTTGTATAATGCTTTCATTGATTTAGAATGACCATCGGCAAATGAAGTTCTTAGGTTTCCCCATATAAGATAAAAAAAAAAGAAAAGAAAGAGAGGATGTATGTCCCTTGTGACACGTATGAAATGGTTTATTACTTCACCTTTTGACAGGTTCTTAGAAGGTTCACCAAGGACGAGAATGAATTGCGTTCACCTGTGACTAAAGATGAGCTTATAGCTGAGGTATGGTTTCTTTCATATACTAACGTATCTTAACTCCTTAAAACTCTTTATTTATGTAAATGGTGTATCAATTCCATTCTGCGAGCCAGATCAGATTATGGTAGGTTTATTTGATGGTTGTATATTCCTATATTTAGGTGGCGAGGCAACTTTTTGTGAAAGTTGAGCCTGAAAACCTGCATCTTCCGGCTCCTTTATCCTCCGTGGGAGAGTTTGAGGTGCCCCTTCGCTTGCCAAAGTCCATTCCTTTGCCAGAAGGGAAATTTCAATGGTCTCTCAATGTTAAAATCCGACGCCCGTAGAGATTCGGTTGCTTTAGTTTGTTCTGTCTCAGGTGCAAGTTAGACCACAGTTTTTGCGGAACTATTCAATGTAAAACTCTCATGTACCCTTAACCCTTCTCATATTTATTGTGAAATGACGAAATGTTGATTTTTATCCCAATATTTCTTCGAAGTTTGTAGTTTTTCTTCCTCATTTCTTCTCTCTGTCACGGTAAGCTGAGAGTCACATATTGTAGTAAATACTCGTGTATTTGTAGTAAGAAATATCCTATTTTCTTCAGTGTAGTGCAAAAAGGTCATCCTTGTGTTGCATTGTTGTTTAGTGCAGTTTCTCGAACAAATTGATCTCAAATATCTGGAAGAACAGTAAATAGTTGTACAGGTGACTGCATTAATACAGGAATAGAGAAAAAGAAATACAAATCGCATCATCTCGGGTATCAATTCTCGCGTCCTATAACTCTTAAATCTATGTTTCAATTTTTAGTACTCATCCAAGTATGAGTATAGGACTTCATCTTTCTTCGATTTTCGCCTGCTGAGTAAGGCCTTGAAGAGACGTTTACTCTTGCTCGGATAATGCTCTAGCTCTTTTTTGTTCTCCTTTTCCAAAACTGTTTTTCGAGGCTCCGAAGCATACTGGAATTGGGCAAAATAAAAATTCAACAATATTATGATTTGGATGGAACATTTAGAGAGGCAGTACAAGTGATTACTAATAACGTATTACCTTTCCTCAAATGATGCCAGTCATCATCGTCGTCTAGGAAATGCCCTTGAAATCTTTTCGAGTCGTTGACATTATGTAGTCTCTCCCCAACTGAATGCAGAACCAGAAAAAAATGAAAATATGTAGAAGATAAACTTGTAAAATTTTAAAGGTGAAAAAAGGTGAAAAATTGCCTGGTAAGATGTATCGTTTATGATATTTGGGGGCATTTATCTGTAGTGACTGTTGAGAAAGGCCCCCGTTCTTTGCGTACTTTTGGCAAGTTCCAAGTCTCTAATATACAAAATGTCGAACAGTTACACGATATATTAGAACACAATCTAAAAACATCAATCCACGTTAAGAAAAAGAAACGTTCTATACCTGTTCAAGGCTAGATAATCTGAGCTCTGTCGCAGATGCTTGGTCAATTTTTTCATCGAGGAGATCGTTCACTTTATACGTGATAGAACCCAAGTGATCAACTGTGTTCACGAGGGCTTTAATACCGTATTCTTTCAGGCTTTCCATTACTCTTTGATCATGTACATATTAATTTGAATGGTTTAAAAAAAATCAAATTTATCGGTCAATTTTGTAGGAACTAACAATACAAAGAAATGACATGAAATTAGAGTAACTCACTGTCGGTTTTGATTGTCGTCGGATAATTCGAAAAACTCAGCAGCAGAGTACAGTTGTGCTCTCAGATTCTTCAAATCCTAAAAAAGAAAATTGCCCCCAAAAATATGGTTTCACATTTATGCTTTTGGAAACAAAAGAAACTTCTTAGAGCATTCACACAAGCCTTTCTATCTTCCATTTCTCTCTCTCAAATAAGGAGAATTTAGAAATCTGACAAAACGAGCATTTATATTCTATAAAATTTTCTACAACTTGCAAATTTTACTTTGTCTAATGAAAAATTCACTATTTACACTTTATCCATTAAAAGAATATTTATTTTTGGGCAAAACATAAAAACATGCCAACATATTCGAGATTTTTTTTATTTATGTATTAATAAATTAATTTTATAGAAACTTGTTTAGAATGTTTTAATATGGTCAATTTCTATATTATAAGATAATTGTATTCCTAGAAAGTGAAATTTAATAAGTAAATGAGAAATACTAGTGCAAATGCTCTTCCAAGTTACAACTGCTTGAACTGGGTAGCATTGAATTAATATTCTCAAATTTGGTAAAGAAATTGTTAAAACCCACCAAAAACAGATAAAAATTATAGCTGAACATGAAACTAAACCACCATTGCTGCTTCATTAGGAACACAAAAAAAGAAGTTACCTTTAGACTGTCAGAGAAGATTAAGGTCTGTTGCATTGCCACCTCCTCAAAATTTTTCGGTTTCGGGGGAACGGTCAGCGCAAGAGACGACACCATTTTATCAAAATAATCTTAATCTGCAACATGAATATGTGATTAAACTATCTTCATACAAGAAATATAGAGGGCTAAAAAACATAAACTGCTTGAGTTTGAACTGTCTTATAATTATGTAACAAAAATAACTAACTTAAGAAACAACTGCCGAAAAGTATGTTGCAACCTTCCTCTCTAGCAAAATTCGAAAAAGATAAAATAAAATAAAAAGATATATAAGTTAAAGAGAAGTGAATGAGTTACCTGTTATTTGGAAGGTTTTTGTAACTACTTTCAAAGGGAGTGGAGTGGTATTCAAAATTGAACAACCTAAATGGATAGAAACATAAATATAGGCCCATTATTTGGAGAGGAAGTAAGAAAGTGGTTAGGAATAATGATTTTTTTCTTGGTTTTTTTGAATCTTGACCACACCATAGGAAAAGGACAGCCATTGCCTTTAGTTTGAGGACAAGAAAAGCCATAAAGTGATTACCAAAAAAGCCATAAAGTGATTACCAATGGAGAATTCTATGTGAATGCTGTGACTTCAAGTTAGTCTCACTCTGTAATTTACATAATTACAGATATTAATCATTTTTAGTTAGAAACAATTTCTAAGTTACACATTACAAATTGACTTCCACGCGCTCTGATGACACTTGTAACAAATGGGTTTTCGTATCCGAGTGTTTTCACTTGAAGTTCGTTAACTTTTTAGACTAAGTAATAAAAGCAAAACCGACAATTCAAGCTACCAATTTGCTATTGGGTCATTACAAGGTATAACAATTGATGCTAATATATTTTGTTGCAACTATTACCATGTCTTTGTTAATATTATTATCTGTGCCGCCGTGGCAGACACATATTTCATACTCAAGAGGAAAAAAAGATCAATGATTCAAATGTATATCTGACACTCAATAGTTGATGTTCTCCATGACACTTTTGTTAGATGGAGTACAAATTATACAAAATATCGTGTTGCCATGATTAGTTTGTTTCATTATTATTGCCAGTAGGTAGCACTGTAGTAGATATATTCAAATTCAATTGGATCGACTTAATTGAGCCAAATGTATGTATAACACACAATTATAGACGTTCTACGTGATGTTACAAATTATATACAGTTCATTTGGGTCAATTTAATTTACTCAAATGTGTGTATAATACCCTACTTTCTACGCATAACATGACGTTACATGTTACCTATAGAGAATGCAATACCAACTATAAAAATATGAATGAGATTTATTTATTAAGTTAGGTATGGAGGAATAAATAGTGAAGAACACACTCTTATATTGGTGAGACTAGGGCTTATTCACTACCCCATGGAAACGTGAACCTACAATACACTCAAAGGGGTTGGTCCCAATTCATGACCTAAAGTAGGAGAGTATGGCAACAAAAACCATTTCAAAATTCAACCACTACAAAAACAAAACTTTTTAAATAGATTAGACCCCCCACACTCCTTAGATAGTGTACACATCCATGTGTTAAAGAGCATTAAGTTAGGGCCAAAGGACCATACTTCTAATTAAGAAAACAATTATCTACATAAATTATTAAAGATAACGACTTTACAATACTTATGAATTCTTGCAACTCGCCTTAATATCGTTAGATGGGGTGAAGATATCCAATATTTGATATCTTTCATTTCATCCAACGGTATTGAGGTGAATTACAAGATACAACTATTTATACCGGATCATTACTCCTAGCTTGCTGAAATACTTCTATATCTTAAAAAAAATAAAAATTTCCGTTGTTAATACAAGAGAAGTTGCTAAATCGATTATCTCATTCTCTTTTTTTTCTTATAAAAGTAAATATGATGCCGAGTGTGACAAGTCAATTAAAATTCACCGGCGTGATGTTGGAAAGTATTAGTCGGAGCCCACAAGATTGGCAATTTCTTATTCTAGACCAATTTATGAAAGCTCTTTATTTGGTTTGAAGTTGTATCTCACTCTAATTTGTGCCGTGAATGGTGGGGTTGGTCCCACCAAACATCTAAAAAACCACAAATATACCATTTTGAAAAGGAAAAGTTTTGTTTTGACTCTCAAGTACCTATTTCTCCGGCGAGAGTGCTCATTTAACATGCAATCCCCAAGTCCGAATCATAATACTCGAAGTTGGAAATGGAAACAAAAATCATAAGGAGAAATAGAAGGGGAAAATGCATACCAAAATACCAAAATATATAGAAGAAATAGAAAACGCAAATGCAATTTGAAATATTTTTCGGTATGATTTTTAATTCGATATTTAGATATGCAAGTATTATTGTACTTGTATGTTTATATTAAATTTTAATACTTGATATGAACAAGATAGTAATAAATCAAAACAATAGAAGTGGAAAAAATTATTTAATCGTAAAAGTCCCAAAAAATTAATTCAGGTAATCTTGTTATTGATTTTAAATTATTTTCTTAGAAAATAATAGCCAATAAATTTTTTTTATAAGTTTTCAATCATTTCCTTGAAGGTTCTCAATCATTTTCCTAACGTTTCTCAATCATTTTCCAGAACGTTTCTTAATCGTTTTTTTTTAGTTTTATATGCATATCTCTAGTCGTTTTCCAAGCGTTTCAAGGTTGTTTTCTATGCGTTTTCCTCTAAAATTCTTCATCATTTCGTAACCATACCGGAAATGCATTTATGGAAAAACGCGATTCTCACATAAAACTTGCGTTTCCAGTAACTATGGTCTGAAATGCGCCGGACCGAATGGGCCCAATTCGTATCACACATAATGTATGGTTTATATTTGATTCTAAAATCTAGACCTTCGTACCCACTTTGTGTATCAACTTTTGAGATCGGTATCGACCACCAATTTTGACAATAGATTGATATGCTGATTCGGTCGACTGAAATACAAATAGACCCATGACCAATATGTCCTTAAGGTAGCATTTGGTATGGGTTTTCTTTTTTCCCTCAGACCTAACCTACACTCTTACCTGCATTCATATCAAACCTAGAGAAGGGACGGAGCTAAGAATTCAAATAAGGTCGGACATAATTATTGAGAGGCATATGCATGATTTTGATTAATGGATTTTTTTTTTTTTTAACTGGTACATAAAAGTTGTACACAAAAAAATAATCAGAAAAAAAGTGATTGTGACAAATCAAGAACTTAAAAACAGGAGGTTTAACTCTAGGGCAGACTTGGTTAACCGGTATGGTTCATCCATGACTATAAATATACAATTTTTTTTTCTAAAAAAAATTCTAAATTTGAAAGAGTTGCCCACAAAATTAATATTATAACACTAACTTCACATACTAACCTATCTATTAATGATGGTTATAAAAAATTTAGTAATCTAACCTGAGATGTTGCAATCCAAAGTTGGGGACTCTAACCACTTCGGCAGAGAAGCAAATTTGCCTAAATGGGCCTCGGTAAATTTGTATTTATTTTAGAAAAACAAGAGGGGACGCACAGGCCCCCGTTACCCAAACGTAGCTCTGCCCCGTAGGGCTAAAGATCGACGACTTATAGTTCCGTGATCTGCCAGGATCCATTCTGGTCGCACACGATGGGTCAAACTAATATCTCTATCCCCGGGGAGAGTTTAAATCGCACTCTCTCTTAAGCAAAAGGAATTAATGTATCTCTAACACTTTCCTCAGATTTTATCAAGTACAAATTATAAATTTTTGTTGCAAATTTTACAATTTATGTTATATCACTAAGATGACACTAAATTTGATAGGAAAAATTTATAAAATTAAATTTCATGAAGAGTGATAATGCTGCAATACTACTTAGTAGAAGAGTATGACTTTGTTTTTCAGGAGTGAGAGCCAGAGCGGAAGCACCGTTTGCACCTTAGGAGCCATGATTTTGATGAGATCTAGATTTTGTGTTCTGATGAAGGATTTTGGTTTGTAGATTGATCACTTACCTTGGGCTAAAATCCAAATTGGGGGCCACAAGTTTTTAGTTTTCAAATAGAAGTTTTGTTAATTGGCCCAAATAACTTCTATACGCGCTATTCCACAAGTCAACAATAATATCTCTATATTTGCATGTGTAACTTGTCCCCTAAATAATATCCCCTCCAACAATTGAAAAGGAGTTAATATAAAAAAAATGTGGTCTTCTTTTGTTGTTAGAGGCCGTAAAATGCGTCTTATTTTACTAGCTTTTTGAGACTAAATTACACATTACCATGCATTCTAAAGCTACAAACATGGGCGCATGTAGAGGCCAGGGGGATAATTATTCCCCTCTAATTCGGGCCAAGAATTAATTAAAAAGTATTTATTGTTTATGTTTTATATAGTTGTATTAATAAAGTATGTATAGATTGTTTGCAAAATAAGGTGAAATATTTTGTTTGTTCAAGATGATACGTACTCACTTTAATAAAAGTTAGGTGTTGGGTTTAAGCTTTGGGCTAGTGGAATGTGTTTTAACTTTTTTAAAATTTTGTTTTTGTTTAACTTGTTTTCTCTTTTCCCTCGCTAAAAATTGTACATAATAGAAATATTTAGTATGTTTTGATATATTTTTGTAATCCTATTTTGGTAGAAGTTTAATTAAAATCATATTATTGATAATTTTAGCAATAAATACAAGTTCAAATATTATAGATGTATCGAGTTATACTATCATATTTTTTTTTCTTTATCTAGAAAAATTGAAGTTTAATTTTTTAAATAATAATATATCATTTTACAGTGAATTATTATTAAATAGATGGATAGAAATATGATTGTGTTACAAATTTAATTAAATATATGATTAAGAAAATTATAGCGGCTTTTTGATTTTCCAATTTTATATGGGTGTATAGAACTTTGTCCCCTTTGATTAAATTTTTGCCTCCACCCCTAACTACAAACACTACGGCATTGTTTTGTTTCCCAAACAATATCAACTCTTTGAAATTCTCTATACGCATCAAGAAATTTACAAAATTGATAAATATGGTTACGACATGTCCATTACTATCTATGTTGCAAAAGATATATATATTTTCTTGTCATCTAATATAAGTTGTTACAATATTATCCAATCAGAGATAAACTATTTTTGAAGTACTCGGTCCGACGTAAAAGAATTTTGTAAGCATTGTGCGGTATTAAAAAAAAAATAAAGTTGAATCCATTATAAGTGATGTTAACTCGTACTTCAATTTTTACAAATAGAGTCGTTCAAAAGAATAAGCTTTTAATTATTACATTATATATCCAAGTATCTCCGCGTGTTACATTTTTATAACATAATATGATTTTGTTAAAAAATCTTACGATACACGATACGATTCAAAAAAAATATAAAAAACGATAGGGGACCGAAGCACGATTTGACAATTACTTTGGTTGAATCTTATATATCTTGGTGAGTGCGATTTTGGGAATTTAAGAACTGCTACTTCATTCACAAAATAAGTCCATTCCTCATTCAGTCTACTAGCTTTTAACAATTTTATTTTTTGCTCTGATGCATACGTGCGATTGCTAAAACCATTAGTTACATTCTTGTTCAATATGCAATGGCTGTGTTAGATGTGCATTTATAAACACAACCCTAGTCCATGTAATAAGGGTTGCCCTAACAAAATTTCAGTCCATTGTTTGTCTTATGGAAGAAACTGGAGAATGGTCTTCGTGGATGCAGTCGCTAGCTAGCACCTTACATAAGCGCCACCATTGTGGAGGAACGTATCATTTTCATCCGAAGAATGCTATACGATGACGTGAAGCTCCACCATAAAGATATGACAGTCATTCAGTTAGAGGATTCATCTTCTGTGGTAGAGAGTACCATAGTTTTGACTACTATTTTGGGGGCAATTTGAAATATTAGACGTGACATGACATACGAAATATATGAGTTTATGAGATAGGGATGGGGCAGGATATATATTAGTGGCTCATGTATTTGATCCTTTGAATTATTAACATATATATCTACTTGTGATCCCACTTTTTAAAACATCTATCTAAGTTACCTGACTTTCTAACATTCCACACTAAAGCTGCGTTTGGTTCCCCAATTTGTCAAAAGAAAAGAAAATTCAATAGAAAAGAAAAGGATATGAAAAGAAAATGAGATGATGGGGGGAAGATAGTATGAAGGAAACTTGTTTTTTATATTTGGTTATCTGGAAAAAGTAAAAGAAAATATTTATGAAAAAATTAGTATGGGCTTGTCGGTATATGTTTTGCTACCATAAGTAAACAGCACCAATAGGAAAATACTCACCTATATTTAGTTATCCAACTCTCAATTAGTAGCAAATCTTTCTAAAATATGATTAATTATTAATTTTTAATCACCTAATAATCTACACAAGTAAAATAGTACTTTAAGGTAAAAGCTTATATCTAACTCTATTATAAAAGTGTGAAGAGGTATAACATTTCCTCTATTTTGCAATCCAAAAATATTATTCCCATTATTGCAAAATTACAACTATTTTAGTTACTAATTTGAACCAAATAAGGATAAAAACGTATTTAACAAAATATATATATTACCATTTATTTAAATATCCTATTTTAAAATATTACTATAGATAATTATAGCAATAGTCATCATAGTTTCAACAATAATTCTTTCTGAACTCTATAGTTTCACTTACAACAGTAATAGTTCATTGAGTTTGAAAAATAGACAAATTTGACCCTTAAAGTTTAAGAAAAATGAACATTTAGTACATTTTATAATTT
>MKEJ01079330.1:0-12474 GCA_001753735.1 Embelia ribes | reverse complement strand
TTCCTACAAAAATATATCAAATCCCACAGTTATGAATTAAATACGTCTCTATATGAAACTCATATAATTCCCACATAAATATATCAAATCCCACAATCATGATTACATACGTCTCTATATGAAATTCATACAATTCCTACATAAATCACATAATTCTCACCTTATGAAATTAAATACGTCTCTAGATAATTTCACTTAATTTCCACATAAATCACATAATTCTCACCTCATCATGCTTTTATTTTATTTATACTATTTATAACTCATAGAAATTAATATAATTATTACTCGCTAGAAAGCATTAAACTTAATCATAATCACACAATTAGGGACTCGCCCAAACTCACCCATACATTCATATTTTGTCAACTACTCATACCTCAAGGTAAGCTCACATAAAAAATTCCCAAATTCTCCTCCACTTTGCCTTGATGTTTGGTCTATCAAACGACAATGGACCAACATGAGTTTATAGTAAAAATACTCTATAAATCATATAAAGTATAATTATCAACTTTATTTCAACATTTGAACCTAGCACGCAAACCTAGGTATGGAGAAAAAATCGAGACAGGGGAAATACTTACGTCAATATGGAGATTAGGTATTAGGGAGTCCGAATATTTACTAGATTCCGGATTCGAGCCCCCGAGCTAGATGATCTTACCCCTCAAAGTCTCACCCTCTCTATTTCATCACTTTCTCTTTCTCCTTACAGAATACTCACTAGAAATAGAAATAAAAACACTCCATACGTGGTTAAGTTAAAAAAATGATTCTAACCCTATCAGGAACTGCCGTTCGAACGGCTCCTGGGTGCCATTAGAATGGCTACGGCTCACACAGACTGCAGAAAATTTCTGAAAACTGCAGAATTTTCCAAGGCTCTCCCATGACCATTTTAGCCATAACTCTTGCCCTATGGTCTTACACCAATATACACATTCTCACACCATTCTCTCACACGTCAACACACTTATCTCCAATACTTGCTCAAACCCACATTAACTTATAATTCTCACACCATTCTCTCACATGCCAACACACTTATCTTCAATACTTGCTCAAATCCACATTAACTCACAATTCTCACAAATCTCATAAACCCTACAAGTCCCACACTTACTATCATTCTCACAATTTTTCATATCAACTCGCAATAATACTGCTCACAATTTACTCACAAGGCCAACCAAACATATAACTCACCAATACACATTTATATTCTAATGCGATATGTAATCTCACATACAACTCACCAATTCTCATAACTCACAATCTCAACAGCAAATAACAACTCATTACCCACAAATGACTCTAAATACAATTAATTATCTCACTATAACTATATCGCCCCACGCAATAACAATATTATAAACATTAATAATATTGTTATAAATGCAAAAAACTTGCTCGAAATTTTTGAGACGTTACAGATTCCATCATACCGAGGTGGCGGATCAATGAAGGTTTTAATTATATCACACCATAAGTGGCGGATCATAACAGGGGATTACAATGTAGCCTTTTCTTTTAAAACGTGTTGATATATTAGTCCCACTTTTATACTTTGTGTTATCGTGTGTGGTGAGGGGGGTTGAGTTGGTATGCGTGTGTTGGCATTGTATTGCATCATATTCATACCTATCTTATATATCCATGTCATACATTGAGGCACCGCATAGTATCACATTTATCGTGTTATTTAGTAGGCTAACTCGTGTATTTCTTTTTGTATATTTGTATCATATTTGTGATATAGGTGTGGAGGCTAGTGCAGGCAGTCCTTAAGGCACTGGGAAGTGCATTGTTGTATATATTTTTGAAGATATAGACTTGTGTAGATTTATTTTGTAGAGCAACCCTATTTTGTCAGCATGTTATAATTTATTTGGGCTCAGTGTAGCAGTAATGATGTATTATATTTTGTTGCTTCCTTAAGTGGCATTTATGTTGTATATTGGTATTCTGCAAAGTGTAATATGTATTATGTTGGACCAGTCTATAGCTTGCTTTATTTTGTAAACAGGGCGTTTACTTTATGATTGATATTATCATCTGTAAGTTGGCTATACGTATTATTTCAGTTGCATAACTCTGATGTGAATGTTGTAGTTATAAGAAAGTAGTGAAAGTGGCAGTTTAGTGTGTTTTCCATTTATTTTCATTTTTCTCAAAATTATATTTTTCTTTTCCTTTTTTTAAAGGGAAAAACACTCACATTTTCCTGGGTCTTTGGGATTTGGGGCGTGGCAGGTTGGTTTTAGAACTTAATTAGGTTATGAAAACTTCGGTGACTTGTGGGTAGAGTTTAAGGTGGGGCTCATGAGTGTAGCTTTAGTGTGTATTTTCTTGTATGGTTGTGGCATGCATTGTGGTGTTACATGTGTTGTGTGTTGTAGTTTGTAAGGAGCTTGACATGTGGAAGCATAGAGTACGGTGTTTGTGACTTAAACTTATGTTTTACTTTTTGCTATTTGTGTTGTGAAGTTCGTAATGGCTCGAGATTGTGGTATACAAGGCGGTGGTAGTAGACGACATGGTGCCATGGTAGTAGGACGGGTGGACGATGTGTGGACGATATAGAAAAGAGATACTTATTCAAGATAATGATGATGAGATAAGGGTGGTGGCAAAATCTATTCTGGATTTGGAGGATTTTGACAAAGTGAGCATAGAGGGAAACGAGGAAGAGGTTCCCAAGACTCGACCTCATGTTCCGCCACGTGCTCAATCAAAAGTGCAAGCGAACTTTGTTCTGCAATAGGGTGATGAAAATGTTGGGGGACTTCACTCGAAGCCTTCTAGCATGTTTCGTATAATGGAGGAGGTGTTCCAAAACGTGGCGTTGAGCACACACGGAGAGAGTAGATCGAGTGGCAAGATGCGAGCCTTGGCAACTCAAA
Organism: Embelia ribes; assembly: GCA_001753735.1. Lineage (NCBI taxonomy): Eukaryota > Viridiplantae > Streptophyta > Magnoliopsida > Ericales > Primulaceae > Embelia > Embelia ribes. Next base: position 9,568 of record MKEJ01079330.1, on the reverse strand, counting down.
TGCTTTTTAGAAGAATGGACCCTTCGATCTTCAAGGGAGATAAGGAGGCTATATTGGTAGAGTATTGGCTAACGGAAGTAGAGTGATTTTTCAAGTCACTTCAAATGCAAGATGATGATCTGAGGTTGGCTATGGTGCCATTCTATTACGTGGGGAAGCGGACGAGTGACGGAAAGGCCCCGAGGAAGTTTGTGGCAAAGATGGTATGGCGTAAGAGGCATTTCAAAGCTCATTCCTCATAGAGTTTGTCGCACCCCAAAATCCGTGACCCGAGAGATGCGAGATTAAGAGAAAAGAAAGAAGAAAAAAGAAAAGAAAAAGAATAAAAAAAAAAATTAGATTAGATTAGAACCACTAACCTCATGAATATGGTAGAGTAATAACTACCATGATATATGCTATTTAATAATATATGTTTACATTTGAATATAGATATTTATTTACTTTTATATGTAATAACTACATGGATTTGCTTATGCATTTAGCCACCCATTTTAAGAGAGATAAAATAACAGAATAATAATAATAATAATAATAATAATAATAATAATAATAACTCTAAATCTGATCAATATGATATGTGATGAAATCTTTATATAAGATTATACAAGAACTACTGTCAAATATAAAATAGCACAACTAGCTGAAATAATGCGATACTCTTAACACATAGGTATAAAAGACATAGTGAGTAAACTGGTTTTAACCTCCTCATAAAAATTAACAATCTTTTGGTTTAAGGTCAAATGAAAAACTAATTTTTTCCAATTTAAAACTTTTAAGTTATTTGTAATAAAAAAATAATTTAAAAATTAAGCAGCTAAATAAACATGAACTTTTAAGCAAAAACAAGTCGTGCTTTCAAATTTAAACCACCCAAGTAGATTATATGTATTGACTGTACGAATAAATAAATTTATATTAAAATTTCTAATCATCTTTAAGTACTTTTACCTGGCCTACTGAACCATAATCAACTTATTGGTTCAGAACCCATCTCACAACTACATTTCCACATACCAAAAAATGCAGTAGATATTAGACTCATAATTAACTTACTATTTTTTCTATTTAAATCCTTTCAAATATTTTGTACAGCTATGTTACAACTTAATTATTGGCAACTAAAATGTTGTGTTTTTTAGTTGCGTCACATATACGTATAGACACGCAATGTCCAAACTGACTTTTTGTAAATTATTATACCATCAAATTAGGTCTCCTTTTGTCATACAACATCATTCTAAAGGCTTCTAGCTTTATAATGATAACGATATTTTGTATCCTAATTAGCTGACCTGATATTATTTTAAAATCCAAGAATATATAAAATATTGCGACCATCGAATCTGACATAATGTATTGGTATGCAGAAAACAAAGGCACAAAATAATAATAATAATAATAATAATAATAATAAAATAAAAATAAACTTAGCTAGTACGTACTGTGACTTTGAATGCTTGGAATCATATGTTACCTCCATTTCTAATATGTTAGAAATTTCAGTTTCGTCCATATGCCTAGCTATCTTTTAATTATAATTCAAGAAGTTTGCAAATTTAAAGATATACCTTTATTGTGTTAAAAATAACTTGGTTCTTTTGTTCTTGTTAGCATATCGAATTTGAGTTTCGATCCTGCATTTGGAGTATTTTTATTGCCAATCCTAAGTTTTAAAGCTTGTAATAAAGTGAAGAAAAATGATACATACAGAAATTGATGTACAGGAACTACTGGAACATCTATTTAATTACATCCAACCAAAATAATTTAGATATATAGGCATTTGTACAAGTTCGATACATGATTGTCTGTATTTAAATTATTTTCCTATTGTGAATATTTTGGGATGAAAATACTCACAAATCTCTAAATATCAATCACAGTACACGAACCTTATGTCCGCACATCTTGAACCTTATTCGTAATTTGGTAGATACGTTGTCTATGGGATATCTGGATGATCAAGATACTTAAAGTTTGTATACTGAAATGAGGTTATATTATGGTTAGTGATGTAATGTTGGTCTTTTTGATTATTTCATCGTAAAATGACAGAATTAATGCCACTTCGATAGACTTCGTTACACTTTCCATAGAGTATTTGATATCAAAGAAAACAAAAGATGCTTTATATATAATAAAATTTAATAAAACATGCTTTATAGAACGAAATTTGTATCTATAAACAAAAACATACTACTCACTGGTACTACACTATTCTGTAAATTGCTCTGGTGAAACCTCCTGCTATTCGGATCAAAAAAGCCCGTCTTACGGCAAAGTTGCCTGGATTTCTCCCTAATTCTAGTAGTCATCGTCTCGAACTCTTGAATCCTTTGAGCTTTTTCTTCAACCATTTGGTTAGTAATAAGACCTTATTTATTTGGTTAGTTAAATCCCTTTACGTGCTTATTTCATTTCATGTTCTCTCATATAGATAATAGCTTCATACGCTTCTTAAAAGGACTAGAACTCATTCACAAGCAAACTAAGCCTATCTATTCCATAAGACATTTTTAAGGAGTACAAAATCTCTCTAAATTAATAATTGTACCTCTTTAAGAAGTATATATATAGTAAAAAAAAACTTGGCAGATAAAGTGATAAATATATATTTGTACATACAATAAAATACAAGGATTAATACTATAGTTAAATCAAACAACCCGCTACATACTTTGATTAATAGAAAAGTCAAGGACCAATAAGATAAATTCTATTTGACTGTGTACTATAAAGCTACCACATGCCTGCAAAAAAAACAAGTAAAAAAAGTTATCTCTCTCTACATTTAATATTTAGTTAATTCATTTATTACTCTAACTGTCATTAATACCTTTATCGAACATTTACTATCAGAGAGTCAACGAATAATCCCCCTTTCCGTATTTTTAGGTGTCAAAAAAAAAGTTGAAGAAAGACTTTCGAAAGATAATCCCTCTATTCACGTTTTCAGGTATTCATCATCAGGGCATATGTATCTGATTCACAATTGAATACATACTCTTCATAAAGTGACATTTGACTGTTGGAAGTGAAATTTCGTATCAACACTTTTTGGGTTATAGCAGCAATTAATATTTTAAAATGTTATGATATATTTTGATAGTGAAAATATATACTTCGGTAGTGAAAAGATATTCATCAATAGCGTTTTGAGAGTACTCAGTATATTTTCATTGCAAATCAATAAAGTTCGGTATAAATTGTTCGATGAACTTCGATATAGTTTCTATTTAAGTTCGATAAAGTACGATATACAAAAACTATATATAAAGGGGAGTTCATTTGAGAATTGAAACGTCTAACATTAATTACACTCAATAATGACAATGAATGCACATGTCTCATTTTTAATCTTCTATTATATATTGAGTATTGGTGGCACATCAAATCTCATCTATATTTTGGCAGCAAATTAATGTTTTTTATTTTTCTAGGTGGAGTTCATAAATGAACGCACACACACTGCTCCATATTTTAAATATCGCACATTTTATTTACTCACCTCCCGTAAGCAACCTTTAAGCAACCAAATTTTAAGTTATGTATTTTTTTTTTTAAATATCACACTTTTTTGTTTGAGTTATGTATGTTTTTTTTGTTCTTCTTGTTGTTGTGTATGTTTTATTTAAGTTCTATATACTTTTTTTAAGACACAAATTTTGCATTTTTCTATTTTATTAAATAATATTATGCATCTCTTGTTTCCTATCGAAACATACATCTATGCCTATCAAGAAGACTATCGAAAATTAATTAGATATGTATCAGAGTCAATATAAGTCTATCGAAAGGGCATAGCAATATACAACTAAAAGATAAAAGAAAAACATTAAATTATAGCAAAGATGAAAAAAAATTAAATTATGGCCATGCAAGCATATTTACATATTTATACATCAGATAAAAAATAAATAAAAGTGGGGACGAGTTGGGAGGTTTCGGTGAACCTTCGTCATCAAATCCCTTATGTCTTCGTTTTCCCCGCAAAGATTGGAACGATTCAACTGGAGGTTCGCTATCATAGCTTCAAGCCTCCTTATAGTCGCACCTCGTGCTCTAATAATCTCTTCCAAAAAAACTCGATGCCTCTCCAATATACCCACCCTCACGCGCAACTCCCGATTCTGCTCCTGTAGAGCAATGAGTTCATTTGTAAAGTACTATATTATCAATATTGCTGGAGGAGGAGGAAGACATGTTAGACAGGAAAAAAATATGTTTTTCTTAAAATGGTGAATTGGTTTAATGTGTTAAACATGTATTATATAGAAGAGGATTTGAGAATGAAAAGACAATAAGCAAAAATTAAACAAATTAGAATTAGGACTACTCTTCACTTGCCAATATCATAATGCCTTGGATATAAAAAAGTTAATGTGTTGTAGAATATATCAAATTTACATTGAAATGGTGAATTGTTTTATGGCTTAAACATGTTTTCTCGAATCTCCATTCCTCAATTGAAATTATAACTTCTGGCAGTTCACCCAATTTTTAAATTTCCTTATTCTTTTGATGCAAATTTCAACTGAGGAACGAAAAACAGAAATGAAACAAATATAAATGAATAGAAGCAAGTAAGTGAGAACGGATAATGGACGAGGTTGGTCGGATCAATCTGAAGAGAAAGAACTTGAACGAGAGCGAGTGAAAGGTTTTGAAATAATAGAAAAAACAGGGAAGCAGGGTGTGTTTTTTTGTGTTTGATATATCTTCAGGGATAATTTTGTTCAAAATTTATAAAAGCATATTTTTGCAAGTGTTAAGAAAGTGGGTATATTTTAGCTAGTTGGGCATTCATGAGCCATATTTTAGCAAATTTTCTCAAATTTAGAAGGACAGAAAGCTCAAATAACTGCAATATCAGTCCAACCATGTTGGTGTAAGTCTGACTTGACATTTGGGGCCCAGAAGGATAACATCAAATTAGTTATTGAGTCAAATCAATAGGAATTGATAGGAAATGTAACCCACCAGAATTTCAAGGAATTTTGAGTACCTCACTAACTCCCAACCAAATTGTATAATAAAATAAAATAGCTAACAATTCTACTTTATTAAAAAAAAAAACTGCTCTAATGTAAGAGTAACAAACAAAAGACAACCAGCCTCATTATCATGTTTTACGGCCTTACATTCTCATGTCAAAACAATTGAATATAATGTCATCTTGGTCCGTAGGCGTACCACTACCTAAAAAGTAATAAAGTACTGAAAGCAAATAGAAGTACATCAACACAGAGTAAGCTCTAACTTGTCCGAACCCCGGTTCTCATGATTCCTTACTCCTGATTTTGCTTGGTGTTTTTATGCGAAATGACAGTAGAAAAAATAACCAAGCAGATATGACTCAGAAATAGATATAATTCTACATAAAAAAATAGATAAGAAAACTTCAACTGCAACTACAACATTGTGTATAACAGGCATTAATACTTCAATAGCTGTAAATATGCCATTACAACTAAACTACAATTCATTCATCTATGCAGTCAACACATTCAACCGTTGGGATATACAGTTCTCCCACACCCCTTCAGCCACCCAAAGATATGTTTCCGAGGCCAAAGACCACCATGCACTCTGTGGGTTAAGACATGAGTACTCATAAATACAACCAATGCGGACTCCGTGTGACACGACCACCACGGAATATAGGTTCCTCCATATGTCACAACCACCGTGGAAACATACGTTCCTCCACGTGCCACAACCACTACAAAATATACGTTTCTCTGCGTGCCAACAACCATAAATACAGACATCATAAGAAGTCATACTTTCTAATTTTATCACAGCCTTGCACACCCTTAATCCAACATGCAAGACTTGCAAATAATTCATCACTACTTTAAACATGTGCTTATAATTCCCAAGTGTTTCCAACATTTAATCAACTTCATGTGTCCATTATGACCATTTAACATCCTTCTAGTATTCCATACAAGAGATTACAACAAGATGTATTTGCAAATTAACTTCCAAACCAAATAGCACCATCTCCTCCAGACAACATACATCTCATCCGAACGAATCAGCCACTTAACCAGACCTAATACAACTCGTCCGGACGAGAATTGCTACAATCCAAACACGATGTTATCACAAAAAACAACCCAACAACATAATCCTATTCAATTGAAACACGACCAAAGCATGCCAAAACTTCTACGATTTTAATTTATGTTTATGAAACACTAAGCAAACATTTAATTTCCTTACAATTGGATCATTATTCCGTAATGTACCTCATAAGAAGACAAGGATTCCCCTCGAAAAGCTCAGATATGAACCCTAGTGAGCCTATCCGAAGATTTTTCAATCAAACACGATCCTACACGAATTTGACATGGAATTTATCATGAATTGATATTCCTAACAACAAATCAACCTTTTAAACAACTTGTGGTTGAATAGGGCTAGAGCGGGTGTGAACAACTCGAATACTTAAGGGTTCAAACTTACCTCAACACGACGAAAACGAGAAGAGGGTTCCAAATCCTAGTGTAGATTATCGAGCGGATTGTTTCTTCTCTATGATCAAATGGATTTTTCTCAAGGCTTTCTTCCCCCTTTCTCTCGTTTCTCTCTCTGTTGAAGAGAATATAACGTAAGATAGAACGTAGAATTTTGAAAAGTTAATTATCTTTTCGTTCCACTTCTATTTTATTAGAACTTTGGTCCATGTAATTTTCAAGGTCTTACAGTTCTCTCCCCAAAAGAATAAATTTCGTCCTTGAAATTTCCACCATACTCAAAAATAGTTCCAACCGAACCTACCATCATTACTTTTAACCGTGCTTTTCTTATTGTCATATCCCATATATTGCGTTCGTCTACATACTGCTATACCATAACAATGAATTTACCGATAACTTCCACGATCGAACTATAAAGTCCCGAAGACACCCTGCCATTCAAAACCATTACTATGTAGAAATATAAGTTTACTAACCCGTAACAACCTACCTTGCCAAACGTGATAATTTAGTCATCTTCAAAATATTCATACCATATATACTTCCACTACTCTATCTCAATCCATCCTCCTTGCTACCATCTCGCATCTAGCATTCAAGTACACTATCAAATACAAGACCCCATAAGGTTAATAATTCTATCTCTAAACCTCACACAAGGTTTCCAAGATAGTTCTATATCACAACACTGACGTCCCTTACGTAGCACACGTTCAACACTTCTACTCTGTATTTCATCTTTATTACTCTATTAACCATCTTCAACTTACTAAGTCCATATATAAGCTAGTATTTTCACTTCGTCACAAATATCGCTAATCGTTCAATACAGTCACATTACACCCCACACCCTTTTCATATTCCTTAAACTCCTTGATCTCACACGCTATGATAATTCTAGTCTCTAATTATTTTCTGTTATCTAACATCCTACTAAATATTTCCAAATACTTTCACGACGCCCAATCTTTTAGTTTTTACACAATCTTTATACGTACAGTATCTCGCAATTCGACCAATCATATTTCATAACTCATTCTCTCAATCATTCAGATCACTCAACATAACAATTCCAAATACTAAATGCCTTTATCTTACTACCCCACACTTTCTACATATCTTTACAATCTTCCATCTCTAACCTTATATGAGTTTACACTCAAATAGTCGTCTAATGCACTCACCCATTCATCACCAACTTATCGGCAATACACAAATCCTTCCTACTTCTTAGCCTATTCATACTCTCTTATCAGTTCTACGCTCTCATTTCGAAAGTCAACTTCCATCGCCAACACAACCTTGTAACTATTCACAATATTCGCCAACAAAAATTTTATATCTATCTTTCTCCTCATTGTTTTTCCAGCACCATATCACTAATCACCTTTCACCTAATGCAAACAAATCTAAGTGAATCAACACAACTACTTTATCGATAAGTAACCGCCAACAACCCAAAAAATTAAAGATTAAAACTTACCTCAATATGACGAGAACGAGGATAGTGTTCCAAATCTATGTTTAGATTATCGAGCGAACTATTTCTTCTCTCTAATCGAATGGATTTTTCTCAAGGCTTTCTTCCCCCTTCTCAATCCACGTGAGGTAAAATGTGGAATTTGGGAGAGTTAATTATCTTTCCATTTCACTTCTATTTTATTACAATTTTGGTCCTTGTAATTTTCAATGCCTTACAGGAAAGTTGTTTAAGCGCTAATGTTGTAGCGGCGCTAGTATGCTTACTACCTACGGGCTCAATAAGCATTAATCATGTCTCTACTTGATCCCATTTTACGTGCAAAGACCATGTATACGTTTGCTCACTCTTTCACTACAATACACTTGATACAATTTACGATGTTTTAATAGGAGTCTAATATTGATCGTCAGAGAGTGGCCAAGCCAACAAAGCCTCTTCAATTCAAAGATAAATTATTAATAATAGATTATCCTATTAAAATAATTTGCTATTGCATTTCTCTGGAGATTTTTTGGAAAAAAAATTAGAAGATAATGTTGCATATTTTTATTTTAAAGTTCGTATTTGAAAATTCAAACTTTCTAAGAGCGTTCACACTAATATTTCTAAAGACATTCTTTTTTTTTCCAGATAAGAAAGAGAAAGCAGAAATATGTTCGATTGGGTCATTCAATTCTAGGAAACTTTCTAGAAATTTCTATAATAACTTTTTCTGAAAAAAAAAATACTATTCACATTTTGTCTATTAAATTTATTTTTTCTCCATAATAATAAAAAAAACACCAACATAATCGAGTAATATGTTTTTTAAAATATTGTATTTATATATATATAATTTGTTTAGAAATGTCTGAGCATGACAATTTTTTATTCTATTAAAGAGATGACAAAAGTCTTGTGTATATAACTACTAAAAGCATATGCCCGAATGATCTTAATTTTGAAACTAACTTTCATGCAACAAAAATATTTCTTCTATTGGTACAAAACTTAATAATGGCCATATATATTTAGTAGATTAATAGGAATTATTACTAAAATTAATTTAAAAAATTGAAAAAGTTACTATAATTTTTTATCACCTTGATTTTCTTGATTGGTTTGTTGTGTAATAGTTGAGTGGTATTTTTGTATCGTATTGATACAAAAATTCATTTTTTTTTTTGTATGTAATCATTTTCCATTATTTCAATGAGTTTTAAAATCTCAAACCACATAAGCAATTTCTCATCTTTTTCTAATCAGGCTCTCCCTTGCCAATCTATCTCTCTCGGGGGCACTTTGGCACAGATGGGCCCAAAAATCACATTCATACAGTTAAGTATGGGTGGGCCCGGTCATTCTTTATACGAGCCATTGAATTATTAATATAAAACAATTATAACCTTCAAATTAAAATACACTAAAAAATAAATTTAAAAGGTAGAGAGAAATTACACTTTTATTTATTTATTAATCAAAAAAGTTGCATTTTTTATTATTTTAATAATACACTTGTTGTGATGAATTATGATGAACTGTGGTGAATTATAATAAACTGTGAGTGTGATGAATTGTGATGAATTCATCCAATTTATCCTACTTATTTTTAATA
>MKEJ01079328.1:0-22720 GCA_001753735.1 Embelia ribes | reverse complement strand
TTTTCATGTGAATCTAGGAATCGACAAGCTCTTTGTAGATGGAGGAAGCTCAATTGACATCTTGTTTGCTCATGTGTTTCAAAAATTAAAGATCAAGCTATGAGAAATATCCCCACTTCCCATATCTTTGATAAGTTTTAGTTCAGAGCAGGTAAAGGCTCTTATAACGATATGGTTGGATGTGCAGACAAGAACAACTAAAACAAAGGTGGAATTTATGATGATTGATGATCTCATGCCCTATAATGGAATTATAGGATGTTGCTGGATGCATAGCTTAACATAAGAAGGTAAGGTATCCCATTCCAAATAAGGGAGGGTTAGTCTGAACTTTGAATATTGGGTCTATTATAAGGAAGCTAATCTCGAACACTATTTTACGCCTACACCAATATAAAAAGTCTACAAAATTTAAAGATTTACATAGACTAACCGCCCAAAATAGTTTAGGGTAAATTACATTTTGAGACGACGAGGTATCTGACAACTTTTGAATATATCCTATGGTTTATGAAATTAAATTATCACCCCATAAAATTTATATGTTCAAGGCACTTTATTACCAAAGTGTTTGGGAGCATAGAGTTACCTTAAGTTTCAATTACAAAATGCCCTTAACCAGCCTCATTCTCTAATTTTTAATTTTCTTAAAAAATTATACTGTATAATTATAGATATAAATAAAATATTTTACTTAAAACAAGATGGTCTTTCAATTATTAACTTCAAACTACATAAACAAAGCAAGAAGGTGAAAAGTAACATGATTTTTCTACATGTAGGTCAAAGTTCCACAGTTACCTGGGGAAAATATGTAATTTCATATTTCTTGAGACATATCTTGAAACATTCGGAAACCTCATGGGGCAAAGTGTAATTTACCCATAACTAGGCGACTTAAACTCATCATGATGGATTTGCATGCATCTATTTGCCTATTTACAGAAAGGGTAAAAAGAAAAGAAAATATGCCTTCAAAATTGTCCTACTAATCCCTTAATTCTTTTGAAAATTTAATAATAATTAAAACAAAAACGGTGCATTCTTAGAAATTTTTAATCTAAATAATTGTTCGTTCGACCGACTCATCATAATGGATCATTTTCAGAGCGTATAATGAATTCATTTGAAATACACGGCTCATATGTGTCATTATCCTATCACCTCATAAATAAGAGGCCGTTAGTTTGAAGTTTGAATATTGGGTTTATTATGACAGAACTAATCACGAACTCTACTTTCCCGTGGAATGATATATAAAGTCTCGATTTAAATATACTAACCGCCCAAAATAACTTGTATACCAATAGGTAACTTATCCCCATCATAAATCTCTATATATCTATTGGCCTATTTACCTAGGGGAAAAAAGGGAAAGAAAGTATGCTTTTGAAATTGGTGTACAAATTCCTTCATTAATTTAGAAATCTTGCTCTATTACAAAAGTCTAGTAAGGCAAAATAAAATTAGTAAACCAATTAGAGCTTATTGTTTGCATCTCCTTGCCCAAAATCCTAGCTCCTATCCAACATTATTTTAAGTTGAATAGAAAAATATTATTTGGTGAAGGGATGATGTGATAAAAAGGTGGAATCTGGGGTCAACTTTTTCGGTTTTTTCTTCAAGAATGGTATAAAAGACTCAAAGTAGAGGCCCATGTTTTATCATATTTTGACTTTTGATTAACCATATATATTATTAGATAGAATTCCAAATTTAAGTTCTTTAATAATGGTAATGATTCTCCATCAACCCTATAATATATTTACATAGATAACAGCATCGCTTAGATTTTTCTATATTTATATATTTTCTAATGACATTATTGTCTTGGTATATTAGAAGGCCAATCACAATCATACTCGAGGTCTCGGACGTAATATGTTAACATTAATTAGTTTAGTTACCATAATTGCATAACTACCGTATTTTCTTTTATTTTGAACGAATGTGCTGCTTCAATTATTAATTCAAATTTAGACGACTTCTTAAGAAAAATGAAGGCATTTTCTTAAATTTAGCTTTACTTTTTCTTGGAAATTAACTCTCTCTCTCTCTCTCTCTCTCTCTCTCTCTCTCTCTCTCTCGCTCTTTTCTGGTAGACCGTAAGACGTATAGGCGTTGGGCGCATTTTTGTTGGGCCAAAACTTAATCCAGCCCATTTAATCTCACACCATCAAATGTATTGGCGGTATGTTTAAGCCTAATGATAGTTAGAGAATAAAGACTTTGTTTGTTTTTAGTAAAAGTACAAAAAGGAAATATATTTAATTATTCTTTACTTGAACTATGGTTTCCTTAAACAATCGTTGCCCAATTGTATGTTTTATCCAGAATAAACGGGGACTTATTATTCAAATTAGAGGAGTCTATCAAACGGTTCAAATGTCCTATCCAAACCAAAATACAAGCAAATTGAACCAAACCAAATGACATATGGTATGGTTTAATCGACAAAATATCAAGCCGAATATAAATGGTTCTGCTATCGATTACTGAATCGCCAAAATCGAACCAAATAGTCAATACTAATTTATAAAATAAAAAAAATATTCAAATATATACAAAATAAAATGAGACCTAATAAATTTCTACTCATCCTATTATTTCATGGACTCATTCGACTTCCAGTTGCAACTCTCCTTTGTTTTTTTTTTTTTTAAATAGTTTTAGTTGATTAATGAAATCTCTCAATTTTCTATATTATTTTCAATAATTAACCCATGATAAACATGCAACTTACATACATGTTATATTAGAAGTTCCACATTTTGCATTCTTTTACTATCTTTTTTTTTTTAACTTCTAGCCGTCAAACCTTCCAAATTTAACCGTTAAGTATTGTTTTGATTTGCTTTCTGATTTTTTGTAAGTTGAATCAAACCGAACCACTAATTAATTATTAGTTTGGTTTCTAAATTTCTTCATAAGTGATCCAAACCGAAACGCGAACACCGCTTATTCAAATTTGTGGCTTTTTATATATTGTAGATAGTCTTATTGCTATTTGTAATGAGAAAATACACTCTTTTCCTAACTTCCAAATTCACCATACTACTTGTGTTCAATTTTGGAACTTCGACCTGTTGATTTACGCTGGACCTATATCTACCTCAGATAAAGGTTTGCTACACATGATTTATTTGTTGAAATAGGTGTTAAAACTGATTAAATAAACAGATACCGTATATGTATATCGTATTAATCCCATTCTTGTCCCAAATTTTCGTGAATGCATGCTTATATAATTAAAACCCTATTTGTCCCACAACCTGACATGATATTTTTAAAAAGTTACTAAAGCATTTGCAACGGTCAAGTCTTTCCCTTCCTATGGAAATTTGTAAAAATAAAAAATAAATTACATTTAATTATTTTATGATAAACAATTATACAAATTAGATTATCACAAAATAACATTGTTTTAAAATATATAAAAAAATGCTATTTTTAAGTGAAGTTGTAATTTATTTATTTGATTATTTCTAGTATTATTATTTCATGTTACCCTGTATTTGTAAGACCGTCTTTTCCACTTCTTGTTTCGATATTGCATCCTTGTATGTTGTTAAAAGCCGTAACTATGAATGATTATAATCAAATTTAAGTTTGATTTAAGTGATAAAATGTAGCTTAATGATTACTATTTTTAATAACATACAACTATAATGGTTAAGATTGATAAAATGATATTTTTGGTTTTTTGTGGATATTTTATACTTAAAATCTCAAATTTAATATTATTTAATTATTGATTTGCTAAACACAATTTAAAAAGTCGCATTCTGATTAAGAAAGATCTCAATTGAATCAAGCCCAAGCACAACAAATTTTTCCGAAGTTATCCAAGAACAAGCTAGGGACGCAAATGAGCCAAGCCGAGTCTTGGCTTGTTTAGGCTCGGCACATTAATTCTGTAGAGTTGTCTAGTCTCAATTTAGGCTCATTAAGGTTTAATTAGGGTTCGGCTCGCTTCATATTTGTAAAACTCAACTCAGACTCGACTCGGCTTGTTCAACAAGCTCATTAAGCTCGACTCGTTTCTATAGCTGTAAATTGTTGAATTGGATTATATCTTTAAAATCTCAATATTAACATAAATATATCATCACGTTATCATGTAATAACAACTTATCAACATATATATATGTATTTAAAAATATAAATTTTCTTTTAATTTGAATATGTGTGTGTGTATTTTAAAATTAATCAAGCGATCCCGAGTCTTTAACAAGCCGAGCAAGAAAATGTTCGAACTTGGCTCTTTTATTTAATGAGCTCTATTTTATTTTCTAGGCCCGACTCATGTATAAATGAATAAGTCCGAGCCAAACCATTGATGAGCCAAGCTTAAACTTGTTCATGAACAACTCGGTTAATTTATATCCCCATACAAATTTCAAGCACAAAAGAAAAAGAAGATACTTACATACCAAATTCTATACTATTATTAAAACCAGCCCATTTTTGGCGATTATTTTTTTGTAGACTTTATGCATTGCCTAATTTACCCTTGCACAAAAGTATAATTATGAATTGCCTATTTTGCATGTTAGTTCCATCAAGGACTATTTGGTAAGTACAACTATTACTGTAGACTCACACTCACGTATACCACCCCACCCATCCACACACACACTCTCGATCTATCTTTCACTATTTGGCAAAGTAAAGGGTTAATCTTGCATCTTAGAATATAGATTCCTTAACCGTCAAGTAAGCAGACATTGAGAAAGTGATGAATAAAAGAAGAATATATATTTTATGTCTTCAATAGACTAAGTGGATAGGTGAGAAAGCCAAAGAAATAGCATCGTAGGGTTATAAGTTATGGTACAGGGTAAGGATAAGAATAGAAATGGGGTTGGCATAATCATTTCTAAGAATTTACAGAAAAATGTTGACGATGTGAGGCAAAAGGATAATCAAATTTTGCATGTTAAACTTGCAGTTAGGGAGGAGATTATAAATATGTTAAATGCTTATGCATCCCAAATAGGCCTAGATAAAACTATTAAGATAAATTTATGGGATGATTTAGATGAGCAGGTATAATGAATACCTTTTAGTGAGAAGTTATTTATTGGAGGGGACTTCAATAAATATGTGGATGAAAGTCGAGACGGTTTTGAGGATGTGGATGGGGGATATGGTTTGGGAGATAGAAATAGTGGTGGAGATGCTATTCTGGGTTTTGCTATAGCTTATGAAGATGCTAGTAAATATATGGTTTAAGAAAATAACATATTTGGTGAAATATAGAAGCGGTGCAACTGCTTGAACGTATGAAAGTTGCATAAAATTTGAATGAACATGTTCTTTGTAACACAAGCACCACGAACAGTAAAAGTTTTGTGGATTGTTTTCATCTCAGTGTTGTACATTTTTTGTGCCTTCCTGAGAGGAACTTTTTTTTTTTATTATTACTTTTCTTGTTATCATATCATGTACATTATGACTGATCAAATTATCCTCTCGTTTCCTCCTTTCTCTCAGAGTGCGATGAACCATGATGTGATTATGAACGCCCATGGTGAAGAGAAAATGAGACTCGAAGAGCAAGCCTCCCAAGTTGCTCAGAGAGCAGCAGAAGCTTTACGTCTATCACGTATGCACCGCAGCCAAACAAGTATTTCGGTCCCCACCTGGACCGGTAAATCAGGAGCAGCTGGGGCTCCCTCTTCTTTTCGTCCCAAGTTTGGGTCAACCCTAAATCCCCAATTGGTCTCTAATTCTAAACGCAAGGAAGAATCATCGAATATCGGAGCAAACAGGCTAAATGGGTTATCAGCAGGCACGTCTTCTGGAAAAGCATTATCTTCAGCGCAATTATTGGCAAAAATAAGAGGGAACCAAGTGAGTGCCGTGGGTGATGGGATTGAGCATCAATTTGATTTGGCTTCTAGTTCTTCAAGTGGAAAAACACATAGGAATAATAAGCACTCTAGTAAAACCAATAACTTATCCGGGTTACAACCAGAGATTTTGATTCGGCAGATTTGCACGTTTATACAGCAACGGGGTGGGAAAATAGCTTCTGTTAGTATTGTAGATCATTTTAAGGATCGGATTCCTTCAAAAGATCTGCCACTTTTTAAGAACCTCTTGAAGGAGATTGCAACTTTAGAGAAAGGGACAGATGGGTCTTGGTGGGTTTTAAAACCCGACTATCAATAGCATTTAAGTGTATGAACGTAGATTCCTATTATATTACTGTGATCGCATTGAAGCTGTTGCAACATTAAATTTTGGGATTTCTCCCGGGGGTACAGGAGAGCTCTTCTGAGTTGTGATAACTGGTTTATTTTTATAGTTCTTTTGCCCGTAGTTGGGTGCAATACAACTCAAGAAATACTTGCACAAAATCATTCCATTCCTTTCGGCTCAAGAGCCATTTAACGTAGTTTTTATTATTGTCAAATTTTGCGAGGTTGGATATAGTTTCTTACCATTGCTTACTTCCAAATCCGGTGTTCAATGGAGCATCAGATTGTGATGGAACTAATTTGCGGCTCTTGCTTCGCGGATATGTTTTTCAAATTTTTTTTTTCAAGAGGGGGTGTTAAATTTCATTTACCCTTCTTTTTTTTTTTTTTTGTCTTCACTGTCAGCCCCAAGAAACAATTCAAGCTTATGATAGAAGAACACATTTCCTGCTTGCTAAAGTACAAATATTGCAGTCACTTGTAACTTGTTATGTCTCCCAGAACCCGGTTTATTCCCTACCACTTTAGATCTATGCTGGCCATTCGGTAGATGTTGATGCTAATACCATCATAACCATATAATATTTGGACCGGGAAAAACTTGTTTCCCATTTTTCGTTTGTCAATTTCAACTTCCTTGTTACTGTATGTTTGTCATCTCTAAGTTTTTCTTCTTGCGAAGTAATATTAGCTTCAACAAGTTGGAATCTGTTTCGTATTTCAAGCAAGTAGTGCTAAGTCTTAATGAGTGAGTCATGGCTTATATTCTTTCAGAAGTTGAGATGATATTCTTATTTATGTTTGTAGTTTTGCATCCCACGCCCAAGTATTTCTTTATAACCCTTCCTCATCTCTCCTCCCCCCCAACCCCTGGGGGCTCCCTTCTGTAAAAGTTGCAGATTCCAGCCTTACAAGTAGTTAAATAGCACTTGTAATGTAATTTTGGATTCATTTTAATATAGATTAGAGTCTTGTTAGGCCTGCTTATGGTGAGTACTCTATATTTACTTTTATTGCTGGAAAAGGCATCAAGTTTGTTAACATTTGTTCCATTGCATTTAAATTTGTTTGTTATTGATTAAATGCTTTGTGTTTTACAGCCTTCGTATCTTGATATGTATGTTAAGTCAGTTTTAAATGCAAGAGACAAGCCAGCAAAGAGTCTTAGTGAAGCCTTTGTTCCCCTATTTATGTGTTTGTCTCATGAAGATCTCCAAAGTGTACTGGTCCCATCATCTGTCAAAATGCTGAAACGGAATCCTGAGCTGGTGTTGGAATCAGTTGGTGTTCTCTTAAAGTCCATCAACCTTGATCTGAGTAAGGTTGCGGCTGAAATTCTAGCAGTGATATTACCACAGGCCCGGCATGTGGACGAAGGAAGAAGGCTCGAGGCCTTATCTATAGTTCGGTGTTTGAGCCAGAAGTGTAGTAATCCAGATGTTGTAGAAGCAATGTTCACCTCTGTTAAAGCTGTCATTGGAGGTCTTTGTCTTCTCATTTTAGATGATAATTTTAATTTGTTCCTCGTTATGCTTAGTTTTCTTTCTGAAAATAAATATCCTTTTGATTAGATTAATCAATTCTGACCCCATTAATAGATGATGTATAGCTTTAGTTACCTTAGGTTGCACAAAGGTTTGTGGGTTTTGATTTCAGAATGGATTTTTAATTAATAAGATGGAGTCTGATGCATTTGAAACTATTGTTTGCTAGCAAATTGTGTGTTATACGTTTTTAAATCCAGAAACTTATTCGTGTTCTTTGTTCTACATGCATGGTAGAGAGGGAGACGGGAAGAGTGGGAAACGGGAGAGAGAGGTGGAGGTAGAAAAGATGGGACGGAGAGATAGAGGGAAGAGGGGCGAGAGGAAGATGGGAGAGAGAAAGAGAATAGAGGGAGGATCTGGAGAGAGGAGAGAAGGGTGTTTCATGGATGTGTGGATTTGATGTTGGCTAGTGTTCCAGAGATGCTTTAAATTCCCAAACTTTTTAGTCATAATCATTGAACATATTTTTTGTTGGATTTAAAAATCCACATTTCCAACCATCCAAACATAGCAGTGGATTTGAATAGCGAATGGTTGTTTAATGTGGGTTTGAATATGAGCAGGCTCAGAAGGAAGACTTGCATTTCCATACCAAAGAGTTGGCATGATGCATGTGTTACAAGAATTATCCAATGTCCCCTATGGCAAATATCTCAACAAGCTGTCACCAATTATATGTAGCTTTCTGTTGTCATGTTACAAGGATGATGGTATGTTTCCAGTGAATTATTCTTACTGTTTGCTCAGTTTTTATAATTTTATATGGCCTTTCCATAGTGTGTTCATTGTTGATTCTTTGGTTCATGTACAGGAAACGAAGATGTAAAGCTTGCAAGTTTGTTGGCTATAGCTTCTTGGGGAGCAAAGTGTCCTGATGCCATCCAGCCAGATGTAATTGCATTTCTAGTTTCTGGGCTCAAAGAGAAGGAAACATTAAGACGGGCTCATCTTCGTTGTCTTCAAGTCATGTGCAAAAATGCTGATGCTGTTACAAGGGTGAGGAAACCATACGCTTCTATTTTACTGTGCATTTTTGTTAAGTTCTGTTAAATTGTTTCTCATTTGACTAAATTTATATCATGCAATCCTCCAGATATCGTCTTTACTGGTGCCACTTATTCAGCTTGTAAAATCTGGTTTTACCAAAGCGGCACAACGTGTGGATGGCATTTATGCGTTGTTCTGTGTTGCAAAAATTGCAGCTGTTGATATGAAAGCAGGTAAATTAATTGTGAGGAAAGACTTAGATGAGCTCAAAAAAAAAAATTCAGTTTAGTAACTAAGCATCTATATGCATTTTGCTTCATTTCTTACTTGTGGAATTGACAAGGTTGGTATGTTGCTCTTTTTTGACCAGATGAAACTCTTTCAAAGGAAAAGATTTGGTCTTTGATGTCTACCTGTGAACCGTCACTTTTGCCAGTATCTTTGGTAGGTATTCATTCACCCACTTAGACTTCACTTTTGCCAGTATCTTTGGTAGGTATTCATTCACCCTCTTTGTCTCCCTGTGTCCCATGATTCATAATTCTGTTTTGCTTGAGTTGTGATACATATGCGAGAGCAAGTTCATGCAGCTAATGTTATGCTCAAACATATTATCATGGGGGGTTTCACATGTGGAGAGATATTATATGGGCTTAATTTTTTTTCGTTACGGACCTTTCTTCTACCTGGACGTGACATTCTAACCCTACTTCTTGGCATTCTTTATACCAAAAATTACATTATGTATGTTTAGTGTGTATAGAGTTGTAAAATTACTTTCAAAAGTTCATAAAAGCATTTGATTTATCTGCAGGTGTCAAAACTTTCAATTGATGATTGTTTGGCATGCCTTGATCTTCTGGAGGTGCTTTTTGTTGATCATCCACACAGGTTTTACTGTGACGTTACACATTCATGCCTAACTTCTATTGTGGTGGTTTTTGGGAGTTCTGGTAAAAGTTGCAATTGTGGAGTTGAAATTTTAGTGATGTTTTTTTGTTGTTTCATGCAGAGTTTTGGATTCTACTACTGCCAGACCACTGTTACAGGTGAACAGAATTTATTTCCAGTGCTTGGATCTATATACTTCATCTGTATATCGTGTAAATGTCCATCATTATATGCAGTTTGTCCTTTATGTCATGTGCCATCAAGTTTATGACATTCGGAAAGTGGCTTATGATCATACCAAAAGGATTATTGGGGCTGTTCCTCAGTTAGCTGAAGCAATTTTACTCGAATTCCAAAGTTACCTTTCTGTCATTGGAGAAAAAAATATTCTTCTGAATACAAGGTACTAGTTAGTCTGCGCCCGTCTGTTATCCTCATTTGTAATTCCACCAGTTTTGCTAAATCTTTTGTGTGTAAGGTTTTATTTGTGCATTCAACATTAGTGATGCAGAGAGTGTGTTGGACAACCAAGTTCCCTTCCTACCATCAGTGGAGGTTTTGGTGAAGGCTTTGATTTTGATATCGACTACAGTTTTGCTGGCTAATCGTAGCGTGCTTGTACAACTCATATTCTGCTCACACCACCCATGCTTAATTGGTCCAGGAAAAAAAGATGCAGTGTGGAAGGTAATCCTCATTCTTGGATAGTCTTGTTATCATCCATTAAATGTTGAGTTATTCTTTAATATCAGTTTATATTAGTTTTCCTTCGTTTTCTGTGTTTTAGTTGAAATGCAAGTGCACTTGCCTTTTTCCATGTATGTAATCTGTAAGAGCTGTAACAAGCTGGGTGAGGTGGGTTTTGAGGACATATGATCCAGGCCTTAGAAGTGGATTTGAGTTCCTCAAACATGATGCGAAAGAAGTTATCTTGCATCCGGTTCTTTTAGCACCTAACTAGATTCTTATTGGGAGCAATCTAAAGGGTGGGAAGGAGAAAAGTAGACAAGAACTAGCCTTTAAAACTGGAGCAAACCATTTGATGTACAATTCCATAGAAAAAGTGCCAATTCATAGAAGTGATGAATTCTTTATGGGCCAACTGAATTAGTATTTGATCAGCTTTTAGTCTTAGTGTAGTGGTAAATCTTGATTGGTAGTTTCATAGGTTAACATTGATGGATGCAACTACGGAATGCTTAGAGTTGATCATTATTTCTGATTGGGCGATTTACACCTCCACCCCAGCCCCATAAGCATCACCCTTCTCCCCTCGGCCACCGCCCGCCCAAACTGTTGACATTTCACTGACCCTCTAAACTAAGGAAAGGTGTCACATATATGAAGGAAATGGTGTGTACCAAGAAATTATACCCCTCAAAAGCTGAAAATTAAAATGGAAAAAAATTAAAATTAAGAATGATAACGCTGTGACTGCCCTGAAGGCTTTTTTGCCATTACCTTTTTGGAATTATAATGACCAGTTCAAGCACCAAAACATGACTTGTCATTTTCATGCCAAACATTGAAGCTTAGGGGTTTTGACAGAAAGGGAACTATATGCATTAATTTGGGGGTAGAGTGGGAATCCATCCACTTTGTAAGTATTATGTGATAAATTTATCCCATATTATGGAATTCAATAATTTTTGCTATTTAGCTGACGATCTTCTTTCCCATTGTTACACGTTTGCAGAGGCTGCAGAAATGTCTGCGTACACTTGGTTTTGATATCATTGGGTTTGTTAGTGCGGATGTGGGTAATATCTGCAAGGTAACTAAATAACTGATGCATTAGTGGGCATAAGTATTTTTGTATTTCAACTATGGCGTAGCTTGATTTAAAGTAATTTCTTTCTGAGTTGCTATTAGTTTGGTAATTGTTTAATTGAAAAGTAAAATCTTGTACAAGAAGTTTGTAAATAAAAAACCTGAAAATTATGCTGTTTGTTGACAATGTTTTGGAGAGATGAATGATCTGACTCTAAATTGTGCATTTCTTTTTTCTAAATTGATGATTTATATTAATTATTTTATATATCCTTAAAAATAAGAAAGTGAAGTGTGATATTGTGTGTGAGATAAGTTTGTGATTTAATGTGCATAGCCATGAAAGACAACTATGTAGTTTACAAATGATTTATACAATATAGAATGTGAACAGTATTGATACTTCACGCACTGGGTAGTCGCTGTTGAATGAGTCATCATCTTATGAACCAAAACTCTCACAAATCACTAACTAAATTACTGTCTTGTGTACGTTCACCTTTAACGGTTGCTAAAAATGTAAAAAATTCATTGTCTGTGTGTGCCTTTTAGCAGTGAGCCAAAGTTTTTTTTTTTTATATGTTTTTTCTTACAGATAACTAAGTCCATTTGCTTGATATGCATTCATACAACATATTTCCATATTGGTGCATAGACTTTATTTTCTAGAATAATTTGTGATTACTTTCAGATTGTCCGAATGCTTTTCTTCCCTTTGCAGGGGTTGTTGGGACCGGCAGGATTGATGAGTGCTAGTAATCTTGAACAAGAAGCAGCTCTATATGCCTTGTCGACCTTGATGTCAATTTCACCAAGAGATACCTATATGGAGTTTGAAAAGGTTAATTATTATGTTACTTGTGACAAGTTTCTATAGATTAGAGTTAATAATATCCTGCTTTATTAAATGTTTTTGTGTTCCCTTTGCAGCACTTGAGCGATCTTGTAGACTGTTGTGCTCATGATGCTCTATCTGAAAATGACATTCGGGTAAGCAGGTAGTCTAGCTCCTCAGATTTATTTTAAATAATTAATTCTCATTCAATGTGCCCTTAGATGATGTACATGGATGGCAAGGTGATTATCCTTTCTTCCTTGCAATGTTATTATATTCTTTCTCGTTCTCTCTCTCTTTTTCTCTCTCCTCTTTTCTTCAATTTGGAATTTATTAAATAAGTGTTGTTCATTTTGAAGTTGTGATTTTCCCTTGGGAAAAGTCCTCATTGCTTGCTATTCCCACATCTCTACAGATATTTCGTACACCTGAAGGAATGCTTTCAACCGAGCTAGGTATTTATGTTGCTGAGACTGTTGCTGCTAAGAACACAAAACAAGCGAAAGGTCGTTTTCGGCTTTATGATAATGATGACACGGTAAATTTTGCATTCCTGTTTTCCTTTCAATTTATATGATATATTGATTTGTATTGATCCGGAATATGATCCGCTCTGTTTTAGGACATTGGCCACTCTAATAATTCTGTAAAGCGAGAACATGCTAATACTGGGAGGAAAGATTCTGGAAAATCAATTAAAAAGGCTGGTGAACCCAATAAAGGGAAGAACGCAAAAGAAGAGGCTCGTGAGGTGCAGCTTAGAGAGGAGGCATTAGTTCGTGAGAAAGTCCTTAATATACAGAAGAATCTAAGTTTGATGTTGCGGGCCCTTGGGGAGGTGGCTATAGCTAATCCTGTCTTTACACACAGTCAGCTTCCTTCTTTGGTATGTGTTTGTCGCTTTTCTATGGAACTTGGTCTGTTTTAGATTAACAATTTGTTAAGCCAGTGTATTTGAGTAAGGTGCTGTAGTTTAGCTTAGTTATAGTTCATGTGTTATTCAGCTTTTTTAATATTGATTCCCTTTAAAGAATGGTTGGGTTGTTGAGCACAATTATCGATAGTGCCAAAAAGATAGAATGTCGGTAGGAGGAAGAAGAGTTGAAAGAACCACAAATAAGTACTAACCGTTATTCTGTGCATTAAATGAATCATCAGTTGCTGTATTACAATGTTTTCCATTGATTGTAAATTGAAAGAGTACATCATCTTTCATTCTTATTCATAGACATAGTAGATTTCAACTCAGAGCATGAAAATTCGATTCTAGTCCTTTCGAGAATATAATAAGTCAACTAATTAACATCTGAGCAACATTAGTTAAGAAGAATCTTTACGCAAGTACTGATAATTATAGAATTCTTGACCCTCATCAATTCATCTAGCCTCGCCAACCGAAGATGCTAGGGACACCCTTTCTCTATATGCTAAGGACTGAAGTATACGAGGGCTATCAATAACAATCTGAACTTTAGAATAGGTAATGAGAAGAGAGTTAATTACTTATATATTAAAATTTGCAGTTCCTGGGTACCATTGTGTCGTGCGAGAAGTATTCTTGAAGTGAGGTAAGAGCATTTCTTGTTTTTGACCAGGCAGGCAAGTTGAATTTTATTGGTTAGGCGCTCTGGCTTATTGAATTATAGTTAAAAACTGACCAGGGAATTCCTATAAATGGGCCTATAAGATTTATATGGGAGCTCCTTGCAAGGATTCCTCGTAGAGCTGTGACTAAATGAAAATCATTTATAGTATATTTGCCCAATCATATATAGTATTCGTTTGTGTGCTTCTGTATGGGGATATGCATTTTTATTATTGCGCAGCTAGTGTACGATGAATTTAGTTGCACTAATCTTCTCTTATGTTGATGCAGACAAATGTATTAGCATTAATTGCTGTAGATTTGTTTATGTTTGATATGCTTGATTTTTGTATTTATCTATCTATTCTATTCGTAGATATTCCTGGTTTCTCAATGAATCTGTCTTTAGCCTAAACTTCAGACATCCTAATAAGAGACATGGTCGTGTAATTCTTTTTTAATGAGTATAGAATTTTGTACAATGTTTCCCGCTTTAATTTGTACCTTTTCATGGTAGTGCAAGGTAATTTGTAACTTCTTTGTTTTAAATTTTTTATATCAGGTTAATTTTGTCAACCCTTTATTGTGTTCCCCAATTGTGGGTGATGTGGCGTTTGAAACAATGGTGAAGCTTTCAAAATGTACTGCTCCTCCTCTGTGTGGTTGGGCCCTTGACATCGCTACAGCTTTACGATTAACTGTGATTGGGGTAGCTGATGTGTTGTGGAATATGATTCCATCATTTGGTGAAGGGGAGACCAATGAAAAACCATCACTTGGTCTCTTTGAGCGAGTAGTAAATGGCTTATGTACTTCTTGTAAATCTGGACCACTTCCTGTTGATACATTTACTTTTATCTTCCCGGTAACTACTCCTAACTAAGATTTTTGAATGTGTTTTTTTGTTTTTGGTTATTTTCTTCAAGGCTTTCAATAATTTTATGTCACACTTTACTTCTTCCGTTAGATAATGGAGCAGATATTGTTGTCATCCAAGAAGACTGGCCTTCATGATGACGTCCTCCGAATTCTGTTCTTACACATGGATCCTGTTTTGCCCTTACCCAGGCTTCGCATGCTATCGGTAGAGTTTATCTTAAAACTGTTAGTGATTATCTTAGGCTTTCTTGTTTCTACTGTAAATTTGGTGTTATAGTGTGTACCTGGTTTCTTTTATAGGTTCTCTACCATGTTCTTGGCATCATTCCCGCTTATCGAGCATCTATTGCACCGGCACTAAATGAGCTCTGTCTGGGTCTTCATCCAGATGAATTGGCCCATGTATGGACGTTTCTCTTTTGCCGTTTCTGGTTACCTGCTTTGCTAGTATATTCATTTTAATTTTGATGCTTTATACAGGCTCTTTGTGGAGTTTATGCCAAAGATGTTCATGTCAGACTGGCCTGCTTAAATGCTGTAAAATGTGTACCAGCTGTTGCTAGCCGATCTCTTCCTCAGAATACTGAAGTTGCAACAAACATTTGGATTGCTTTACATGATTCTGACAAGGTGGGTCATGTTTATGGTTATTTTCTTTTCTTCTCTCTTTTTATTTTTTGGGTTTTATTGAATGCATAGACAGTTGTTTGTCATAAACTTCCAATGAGGCAGTTGCTATCAGATGTCTATGTCTTGGTCCCACTCAATAATATGATTTGATTTGTTATTTCTGACATTCAATTTATTGAAGAATCATTTACCAAGGAAAACGATGTCTTTGACCTTGTCATAATAGTAAAGTTAAAGTAACTCGTGCCCGGGGTGTCAAAATATTAAATTTGTGTGTCTCACGTGTTACCTTCTGTACTGGCTATCACCAGCATGGAATTGACATGTTCATGGTGATATTTACACGGTGTGTCTGGTTTTCTTTATTATTTTGTTTTGGGCGGGGTGGGATTGTTGGAGGGAATGTAAAGTGCTAAGGCAAGCAGGGATGTTGATTAAGTTTTTTCTTCTAGGGAAGATCCAGTTAAGGTGATAACCGTTGTAAGGTGCTAGCCGTTGTGAATCCATATGCCGTCCCTTTGTAACCTCAAAGAGTTGCGAAGTATGTCAGGCTGATTCTAGCCTTTGATCTCAAAATCTAGAATCAGTGTCTGCCCTGGAGGGAAAAATAAGGAGAAATGTTTATTGTCTTGTATAATTTTTTTTGTCATCTATTTCTTCCCCTGTTTGATGCAGCCGGTAGCAGAAGTGGCAGAGGATGTGTGGGATCGTTACGGCTATGATTTTGGAACCAACTATTCTGGACTCCTCAAAGCGCTTTCACATGTTAATTACAATGTCCGCCTTGCTGCTGCAGAAGCTCTTGCCGCTGCTTTGGATGAAAACCCAGAAACTATACAGGTGTGGATGAGCTGTACTATAGGCACACAAAAATACTGGTTTCTCTTGCTCATGGGATTGTTACTGTGTCAGGAGTCCCTATCAACTCTGTTTTCTTTATACATCCGTGATTGTGGGCTTGGCAAGGACAGTATTGATGCTGGTTGGCTAGGCAGACAAGGAATTGCCTTGGCTTTGCATTCAGCAGCTGACGTGCTTAGAACCAAAGATCTTCCTGTTGTTATGACATTCCTGATCTCAAGAGCACTGGTATGATTTTCGTGCCATACTGCTATAATAATTGGCCTTTTATAGATGATTCTGTAATAGTTTGTTAAGCCTTTATTTGTACTTGTTATAATTGTTTTAAAGTTTAGACTATGGCCCCGTTTGGTTGAGTGTTCAGTTTTTAAAAGCTAGTGTTTAATCTTTTTTTTATGGTTGACTTTTCTGTATGCAAAAGCTTGTTTGGTGTGCATTTATTATCTATCTATCTATATATATATATATATAATATGTGAAGGTAAGAAGAGAGAAATTTTTATTATAAACTAATTGGAACTTTAGAGAGGGAAGAGGGATAGAGTGAGATTGGGAAGAGATAACAGATGGGCCCATAATTGTAAACAATTGCAAGTAGTATAAAAATGAGAAAGAGGGATAATTGTGGGGCCCAAAGGTTACTTTTATGGATCACCGTGCACAAAAAACTGTGAAACTAGTAAATTGGGTTTTAAGAATTTACCCTAAAGTGAGAACTCTGTTTTTAAATTTTGAAATTGAAAACTTCTCATCAAACAAGTTTTCTGGGTTTGGAAACTGAAAACTGAATTTGGGAGGTTTGCCAAACAGCACCATATCACCATATATATGTATATATATAGAAATTGGGCTTCATCTTGTTTTGCTGTTAGAATTTGTTCGGCTTCAAACTTCGTGTTTCTTGCCAAATATAGTCATTGTACTGTATATTATGCGGAATGGCATGATCTTAGAGTATAGATCATATTTATATGCAAGGCGTCAACTATTCAAAATTCATCAATTC
Organism: Embelia ribes; assembly: GCA_001753735.1. NCBI lineage: Eukaryota > Viridiplantae > Streptophyta > Magnoliopsida > Ericales > Primulaceae > Embelia > Embelia ribes. The sequence continues at coordinate 5,523 of MKEJ01079328.1, read as the reverse complement.
GGAAAAAGTCAAGGGTGGGAAATGAGAACACTGATTGAAATGATGATTGTTGATCTAATAAAAAATGCAAACTACTGATGCCATGAGGCATTAATTCACATTAATCATCAACCTGTGGACTTTTTTGCAGGCTGATTTAAATGCAGATGTTCGTGGAAGAATGATTAATGCTGGTGTCATGATTATTGATAAGCATGGAAAAGACAATGTCTCTTTGTTGTTTCCAATTTTTGAGAATTATTTAAATAAAAAGGTGAGTATTTTTTTTTAGTGAAACTTTCTAGTCAATTTAGTTTTAATTTACAATTCTTTCAGTGGTACCTCGTTGTTTTTGCAGAGTTATTGACATGAAGTTAGCACTTTTTAGGAACTTAGTGCCCTTATTTATCGACATGTTGATGCATGTTTTGAAAGCGGAGTGTTTATACACTTTGTTCTTGGCGTGCATCTTTGTGCAAACTAAGGTCTTTACAACAGTACTTCCGAAAGTTCTTCAGCATTGACGTTAGCATTAAAGATCTAATGGTGTCTGCAAACTAAGGACCTAGGCGTCCTTTTGCTAATAAGAAACGCATAATAAATTGTTTGTTTTTACCCAGTACCGACCTTCTATTGGACATCCTTGAGGTGTTTTTGAACCTTCAATTATGATTTTTGATGATCCTTTTTCTATGTAATTAGTTGGTTATGCTTGATTATATAGATCAGGGATGTCTTTGATCAAAGCCTGTGCCAGTCACAATCCTCCCTTTCTGTTGTTTCCTTGGGACAACCAAAGAAAAAAAAATCGTGGGTTTTGGTTTCTTGATTTATAGTTTTTGAAATTAGTTGTATGATGCACTCTACAACAGACGTCTTTTTAGCTTGGTTGAGCTACCCCCTTCCAGGACCCTCATTGATTTGTTTGTTGTGATGCTTATGGGTGAAAATATAATAGAAGGGGTTTTGAGGTGTGGGTTATCCGTTCATTGTCGAGATCTAGTGCATGTTTGGATTAGCAACGAGTTTGTTCCTTCTAGAATTCCCTTTAGATTTTCCATATAATTTGCATCTACCTCGTAGGTAGATAAGTTTGTCTCTTTTAGACCTTTTCTGTGCACAGAGGTGTCTTCTCCCCTTTTCTGGGCTCTGCGGATTAATTGTTATTATCGTAAACATAAAAATCTTAAATATTAAATCTCTTTGGAGGTTCTCAATGTTTTTAACTGTTGCATCTCGTTTAAGGCTTCTGATGAAGAAAAATATGATTTAGTGCGTGAGGGTGTGGTTATTTTCACTGGAGCTTTGGCGAAGCATCTGAATAAGGTATGAGCATGGTGTTCTTTTGTTATTTTGGACCTTCTTTCACTGTTCAATTATCAGTAACGCTTGTTTTGCTACAGGATGATCCTAAGGTTCATGCTGTCGTAGAGAAGCTTTTGGATGTGTTAAATACTCCATCCGAATCAGTACAACGGGCAGTCTCAGCTTGCTTGTCTCCATTAATGCAGTCAAAGCAGGTATACTGAAGGTGTTACTTATAATAGGAGTGGCAATTTTTCTATTGGTTTGCTTTTCTTTTCCCTGTATTAGCTCTCCAAAAGGCAATAGTTAAATTTTTAGTTGTCATTTCTTTTCCTGATATTTCCAGAGTATCACAAATGCCTTGTTTTATTGCATTTATCCATTCTATTTGATAAGTAACCATTCTCCTGTGGCGTGTAAGTTGTTCACTTAGTTGCCTTTACTATGACGTTCCACCTTTGGAGCAGGCAATTTGGTGGGCTTGGTTTGCAAGGGCTCAAAATGTTCTTTTCTGATATATTTATTATTGGTTGCAAGGAGGACCTTTGAGATCAGGGTCTTCCTTCTTGTTGGAGCTGTTATTTTTAGTCTAACAAAGTTGTGTATTTCTTTATTAATAAATGTTCGCTTTTGGGCTCTTTCAAATTTAATATTGGTTACAGTCTAGCTCCTTAGTTTCTGACATCTTTGATGCTGTTTTTTGAATGCTTCCCCTTATATATATATATATATATATATATATCTTCGGTTTGCGCTATCTTTTTCTTAAATTTATTGTATGTACTCTGCTATCTTCCTTGACTGTGATCTCTGATGATGGTTTAATCTTGGTATTTGTAGTTTGCTTAGTGGACCTTTGTTTTGATTTTTCTATTGTTTACTTGGATTAGGAAGATGCACCTGCACTTGTTTCTAGGATCTTGGACCAATTGATGAAAAGTGATAAATATGGGGAACGGCGTGGTGCAGCATTTGGACTTGCTGGAGTGGTGAAGGGATTCAGGATATCTTGTCTGAAGAAGTATGGCATTGCAACAGCACTGCGTGAAGGTCTTGCAGACAGGTTTCGTGCCTATTTCACCAAACATTCTTAGCATTATATGTTTATTTTCTTGTGTTGCGTTATCTTTTGTTGAATGTTGTCTGCAATTACTTCACTATGATTTGGAGGTGTATTACTGTGGGCCAATATGTATTACTCTTAGTTTTACATCTACTACCACTGTTATGTAGAAGCCTTCACCTTTTGTATGAATACAATTGAATTGGAAGCAGTGAGCAGTGCACTTTTAAAGTTAATATTAAATATGTTACATCTGCAAAGTTACTCGCAATTATGCTGGCGCAAACATCTTGGATTTGAATGGTTTGGATGTATTAAGATCAAAAGTATTTTCGTATTCTAATTGTTTTCTTCCTAGTTGGTTAGAACATTCGGGGTGTAAATAATTGTTTTATAGCTTTGTTACTTGTGGTGGTTGTAAACCCGTTTTGATCTTTTTAAACGTGATTCGTTGACAATACAATTTACAGTTTTGAGTGTTCCGTTTTAGGTTCTTGATCGGTGGAAAATGTTAAATTGTTCGAGTTATTACCTTTAGGAATTTTCTCTAGAAGTAACAACTTTTAATGATTGTGGTAACGCAGGAATTCAGCCAAACGCCGTGAAGGAGCATTGCTAGCATTTGAATGCCTTTGTGAAAAGCTTGGAAGAATATTTGAACCGTGAGCGGACAATCGTTCTTTATAGGATTGTATCTGCACCATATTGGATATAATATGACCTAATTCTCCTTCCTTTTTCTGTAGGTATGTGATTCAAATGTTACCATTACTTCTAGTTTCTTTCTCTGATCAAGTTGTTGCTGTTCGGGAAGCTGCGGAATGTGCTGCTCGTGCAATGATGTCTCAACTTAGTACTTATGGTGTGAAGCTTGTTCTCCCATCACTTCTGAAGGTTAAATTCTCTATGGAAAAATTAATTGTTTATATATGTATATATGAACATCGATATTTTGTTTGGATCTTTATTTTTCCGCTAATATATTTTTGTTGTGTATATTAAAAGTTCACATCCTGAATGGTTATGAACATTTTTGGTTCGCCCTCTGTTTTGAAGCTAGGGCAGTACGTTGTTGCTCTAGCATCTAGTTTTCTGATTATTGCAGATAATGACATTGTAGTTTTAAGTATGAATGTGCACTTCATGAAATAATAGCAAGATAATTGATGAGTCATTTTAAGCTATAGAAAATGAACTTAGATGGGGAAGTGTCAAGTAACTTGAATTATTGGAGTTAGGCCTGTGGAAAAACCTCTCAATTTGTAAATTTTCTATTATATAGATTTTCAGGTTCTACTTATTTATGGGTAAGAGTCTGGTTGAGAATCTTATTCGTGATTTGCGATGCGGAGGGAATAGAAAGATGAGCTTTTTGGCTAATTTGACACGGGTGGCTAGATTTAAGCCCAAAATGACATTAATCAGAAATATTCCTAAAATAACCTAACTCATTTGAAAGCGCATTAGTTGTATGCACTTTTTTAGTAATTTGATTTAACGACCCCATTAAATTTGGCATGTTTGGTACTTTTACTAAACTGAAAACATATTTTTTAAATGCGAGTTCTATACTTTTCTATGAAAGTGCTACGTTTTCTGTGTTAAGTTAAAAAGGCATCAATAAAATTTAGGATTAATGACACTAAATGGTTCCTGTAGTTACACTTGAAATTTTATTTGGCCACCATATTTTGAATTGTTACAGTAATGTCCCCAAACTTTGAATAAGTAACATCATTTCCTTATGGGCTTGGAGCTATTATAAATGATGCAAATCATATCATTCGACTAATATATGATTTATATATGAGTAGATAGTATTTTATGATAATTTATATTGATAGTCTTCTGATTTAAGCATTGCAATTATTAATTCGAGAAAAAGCTATAAAAGTGACCAATGTGAAAATTGTTAAATATTAAAGACCAAAAGTGTCACTTTTTCATACTATGATGACCATTATTATTGAATTGACACTATGGGGCCCAAATAAAATTTTACTAAAAACTATGGGACCCTAGTGTAATTTATTCTAAAACCTATAACAATGAAAGTGCATATTGGAAATGCATTCCATGAAAACATTTATTATACTAAAAGCTCATATAATATGTGCGATTTCCATACAAAAAAAATTTGACGTCCAATTTTAATTTGACGGTGACATTGGAAGCTAAATAACAAAGAAAACGCATTAAATTAATGTGTTTTCAAATGATGTTTGCCATATTGGGAATATTTTTTATTGCTATGCTAGTTTGAGATTAAATCTGGCTTCCTATGCCAGATCGGCCAAGAACTCTAGGAAGATTGGGATACTTTTTGAAATGAGTTGTTTGTTTCCTATGTTTGGGATTTATCTGTTATAATATTAGTAATGGTAATTGTAAGCAAAAGGTGACATTGCTATGCAAAATTGAGTGTAGTAAAGTAGATTAGGTTTTAGTGGTCATGCATATCCAAGCCGAAGTGCCGTAGTGTATGTTTTTTGTTGATTTAGTTTTAGTTGATGAGGCTAGAGAGAAGGCATAAATTAAAAAGTAAACTATGGAGACACATTTTAGAGTCATGAGGTTTTAGGCTGAGTAGATAAAAAACGGCATATATGGTGTGCAATTTCAGCAGACGACGTGAGATGGACCCATTTTAGTTAAATTAGGTAGGGAGGTGGTACTATAGACTGATCATTTCCATTATTTAGAATCCATTTTGCAGAGCAATGGTAGGATAAAAAGAGATATCAATCATAGAACTCAGGCAGGATGGAAGAAGTGGAGAAGTGCTTCTGGGATTTTATGTGATCGCAATACGCCTCTACGACTAAAAAAAAAGCTTTACAGGACCGCGGTGAGACCAGTTTTATTGTATGGAAATGAGTGTTGGGCTAATAGGAAACAAGATGAATATAAGATGAGTGTTGCAGAGATGCGTATATGAGATATATGTGTGGAAATTCTAGGAAAGATAAAATTAGGAATTAAGAGTTCCAAGTAACGTTAGGAGTAGTTCAATTGGGATAAGATGACAGATAGTCTTTCAAGATGGTTTGGACATATAAGGAGATCTATCAATGCACTAGTTATAAAGTGTGAGAGTATTGATGTAGGAACAATAAGGAGAGGTAGAGGTAGGGGTAGACCTTTAACTATAAGAATGAAAGTGATAGAGAAGAATA
>MKEJ01079322.1:0-10934 GCA_001753735.1 Embelia ribes | reverse complement strand
TTAAATTACTTCTACTCCTAAAACACTGAGATGGATTTATGAGAATTCGTGATTTAATTAAAAACAACAAACTAAATACACAATTAATTATTAATTAACTAACTTGCTCAATTAAAAAATCCACCAGTTTAAACCTTTACTCATAAGTTTATTGAATTAGAGAGCCTCCACCGCAATTCAATTATAAGATGAGAGTCCCTAAATTGTTGGTCTAATCAACATTCTTCCACTTAGGGTAAAACTGATTTAGCCTACTATATTAAAAGAAAGAAAGACAATCATATTTAAAATAATAAAAATAATAATTAAAAACTTAAAGGAAAATATTATCAGTATTAATTATTACAATAAACATAAAGAAAATGATTTTTAATAATGAACAACTAATTAAATAACACTTTAATCATAAATAGAAAATGTCGTAATTAAAAATAAATCAAACAAATCTTTATTAATCAAAAAAAAGAAAAGTAGAATAATCTCGCAACGATGTAGAAGAAGAAAACAACAATGGATAGAGTTGTCATAGCCTCCTTAATTACCCTCTTCTAAATCTCCAAAGTTGAAGAAAAAGAAAAATAAAAGATAGAAAGAAAGAAAGAAACTAAACTAATGAATTATGTATAGAGTGAGTGTTTGGAGGATAGGGTTATAACTTCTTTTAAAAAATAGGGTTTAATCTGAATTGTTTGATTCAATTTTACAATTATTTTTAAAATATTATAATATAAATAAAGTGGCTCCAAAACTAACATGTGAAAACATCAATTTTTTGGATTTTTAACATATTAGTCTGGACCAAGTAGTGGTTCAATCGGACTAACCGGTTCAGTTTGGACAACTTTACATCCTTTCACGAAAAAGCTCATAACTTTATCTGGAAAACTCAAAACTGAGCACCGTTGAACCGTTGAAAAGATAATTGAATGAGATTTCCAATCGTATCCAATTTGATAGGAAATTATACTCCAAAACTTCTAATAAATTCAATAAACTCAGGTCTTTGGCGTATGAGACACTTTCAATGAAAGGGTGATAAAATTGTTTTCTCAATACTTCTCAAAACTTGTTCTTTTCACTTCTAAAACTCTCAATCATCGTCCAAACATAATTATTTTCCTCATAATTCCTAGAGCATCTCAATTAGCCTTTAAAATATCTCATTTTATATCATAATCCGGCAAATGACATACTGTAACGTCCCAGATATTACAGGTAAATTTTTCACGAATATTAATAATATTGTTAATTGCTTGAAATAGTATTATTCATTTTCGTTCATTGTGATATAGATATTAAACATCATTCGTAGGCATTGTATATCTTTCATAGCTATTAAAATGAGTTTGAAGTCGTTTTAATCTTGTTGTCGATGGTTCCCATCGGGGTTTGTCGGTAATCGCATTTTGTCGCGTAAATCATGTTTTGAGTACTCAAATGTTATTCCGAAAGTTATTTGATACTCCATTACTGTCTATGAGTGATTCCAAATGTTTTTAAAAAAATTTGGCCCGAGGTGTTTGGACCAAAAATTCCAGAGGCTCTAAAGTTGTCGATTGACTGTTGGATCGATCCAACTAGCCGGACTTGGATTTTAAGTTGTTGACTTCGCCATTTTGTCCATTTATAAAATATATACATATATTTTTAGAGAGAGAAGAGGGAGGGGAGAAAATGGTGATTTCATCATTTTGGCTCGGGATCATCTAGTTCGGGAGCTCACCCGAGTTCAAAAAGTGGATTTTTAGAATCGTTGCCTCGAGGATATCATTTTAGCGTAAGTATATCTTTCTCCCGAGTTCGTTTATCTTTCCTCGATTTTTGTGTCTCTCAGGTACGTTGAAATAAATTGATTTTTCTTACTCCATTTCTCGTATGTATAGTTTCTATATGTAAGTGTAATACGATCCAAGTTCGTTTGCTAGATTGTTTTAGGGAGCTAAAGTTTCGATGTTTACGGGGCAATACATCTAGAATTTCTTGTCGTTTGGCTTGCAGACTTCCACACTTTCTTATCACCATTATGAGGTATACGTATTGATATAAGTATCATCAATTTCTATTTTCGTAGAATTTGTCTCGATTTTTGTGTCGAGTCACGTTGAAATAAATTATTTGAATTTATTTCTTATATTTTGTAGACAACTTATTTGTATAGGTTCGTCTCAATTTGTATGGTCTAAAGAGCTCGTTAAGAGGAGCTAAGAAAGGGGCAATTCGGAGTGGCATTGGCTTAGACATTCGGAAGCATACGTATTAAGGTACAGGAAGAAATGAACAATAATACAAGTTTGAACGTATCTGCATAGATAGAATGTAAGTTCATGTTTAAGCTTTAAGTTTAATGTTCATTTACATATGAATTACGCTTTTCCCGGATGTCCTACATTTATTACGTTAAACGTGGCATCAAAATTCATGCAAGATGTTAAGTATACATTTCGTCGTATTATAGGTAGCATAGGTCACCTAAGTGGTAACATGCATATATGTAAGCATTCAAGTGATGTATGTAAGAATTAAGAAGATGTATATACGAATTCGAGAGATGTAAGTAAGTACTCAAAGGATGTATGCTAGTACTCAAAGGATGTATGCTAGTACTCGAGGACGTATGTACATAGGTAAGCAAGGTTACATTATGTCGTGACATATATTTATGATATTTTTCAATCTAAGTAAGTGTATAAGTATACATTGCAAATATAAGTAAATGAAGAAGTATAAGTTAGTGATGTATGATTAAGTATCAAAAACATGCAGTATATGAGTATTCGTAGCATGTTTATGATCAAGCATAAGAAGGTTGTACGTTGATCAAGCTTAGATTGGTTGTTATAATCGTACATTTGGTTGTACGTTATATGCAAGAGTAAGTCACGTTTTCTCGTGACAATTATGTAAGTAAGTACGTTGCCTATTCATGTCACGTTTTGTCGTGCATATATGTTAACTAAGATGTATGGCGTATCATGATCATAAGGCGTTTGGCGAAGTATTCATGTTCATAAACATGACACGAACATAAATATTCATGCTACATACATAAACATTCATGTTACATTTATAAGCATTCATGCTACAATTATAGGAATATTGGAATAAGTACCCAGGGCGATACAAAATGCCCAAAATTATTTTTATAAAAAGGTGGTATGAGGAACGTCCCCCTCCGTTTTATGAAAATGCGGTATTTTAAGAAAGGAAAATCCATGTTTTATGTTATTGTTATATCATGGTGTGACTATGTTTGATGCTATCATTTTGTCGTAACGTAACTATGATTTTATTATCGTTTTGTCATAGCAGATCATATAAGGACATTTTCTCGTTAGAGATGTTACGTCGTCTCAGGTATAAGGAACACCCCATATGCATTGCATAAATGCATTGCTACGTAGTCAGAGTAAACGAGATAAGTCTCGTATGCATAAGTGTATTGGTTCGTAGTCGTAGTAAACGAGATAAGTCTCATATACATAAGTGCATTGGTTTGTAGTCATAGTGAACAAGATAAGTCTCGTATGCATAAGTGCATTGGTTCATAGACGTAGTGAACAAGATAAGTCTTGTATGCATAAGTGCATTGGTTCAAGTCTTAGTGAACGAAATAAGTCTCATGTGCATCGGTTCGTCGATGGTATGGTAGAGATAAGCCTTGTATGTATAAGTATATAGGTTCATAGATGGTATGATAGAGATAAGTCTCATATATATATATGTGACCTGTTTAAGTAGTAGGCCTGGACGAGTTATATTCTCGGATATGGATGTTACTTAGTATGCAATGGTCGTATGTGTACGCCATTATTTACGTAGTAATACATAAAATGATTATATTCATTTTACATATTATATACATGTTATTTACCATTTTTTGACATATTTATCATATTGTTGATTTTTGACCCATACATTTTATTTGTCCTATTGTACATCATTATTAAACTATATATGTCTAGAGTTTGTCTTAAGACATGTCGGATAAGCCGTGGAGTTGCTTACGTAGGGGTACATTTTGTAGCCATGGGCTATTTTTGTATCAAATTATGTTATTTATAATAGCACACTCTGATCTAGTGATGATGTTATACGAAAGCATAGGTATGTTCTTGCTCTTGTACAGGAGATGGATAACATACTTATACCTTCCTCACTTTTATTTTGTCAAGCCTACAACTTGATTTTGTATATGTAAACAGGGTATTTACTATTGTTCGTATAAAGAGTTGTTTGATTACGTATATATACAGGTTTTTGGAGGTTATATTTGTGAGCCATATTATGTATATTATGGTAGGATGATTTATATTCAGGAAATTGAATGTAATAGTTATATATTTTTGTTCTTATATCTCACATCCCCAGATCACAGATTTTGGAGCATAACAGTTTGGTATCGTAGCTAACTGGGTTAAGAAAACCTAGGAGTATGTGGAGTTGCAATGGCACGAGGCAAAGGATGTCGTCAAGGCGGTCGAGGAGTTTGGGATGAAGCTCGAGGTCATGGAGGACGGCTTGGAGTTATTCATGAGAAGGAAATTCCAATGTGACGCACGCGGGCACAAACTATAGAGGATTTAGCGAAGGAAGAAAACATTCCTAGTCTTGAATAGACTACGGACGATAAGGATATGGAGGCATCCGAGGATAAGGCTAATGGACCTCAAACTCAAATTTCACATCATGTTCGCCCTCAACCGGAGGTGGAAACATCTAGTATGTTTTGGGCCATAGAAGCGGCATTCAATCGAATGGCGAGGAGTATTTTTGGAGACGGAGAAACACGGGCATTTTCGGCCAAAAAATATTTTTAAATAATGGATCCTCCCATTTTAGAGGTGGCAGGAAAGCGATTTTGGTGGAGGAATAGAACATGGAGGGGGAGCGGATTTTTAAACCCCTCCAAATGGTCAAAGATGATCTAAGAATGGCAATTGCACCATTTTACTTAAGGGACAAAGTGGCTCGTTGATGGAAGAGTCAAGAGGAAGTATACGAACATGAAAGCAGTACATGGATTGCCTTTCAGGGACCTTTTTCTAGAGGAATTCTTTTAGGAAATGCTTAGGGAAAGGAAGGGCAAGGATTTTGTAAATCTGATGCAGGAGACGTCTAGTGTTCAAGAGTATCAGATCTTGTTTATTGATCTCTCGTATTATGTGCCGGAGCTGGTATTGACAGAACGACTACGGAGTCGTCAGTTTAAGAATGGTTTATGGCCTTCGATCTAGGCTCATATGGCATCGAGTCTTCATGACACTTTTAAGAAATGTGATGGAGCGGCGATAGAAGTAGAGTACATCTTGGACAACAAGTAACGTATGCAATTGTCTCATTCATCTCGACCTTCGGATCAGCTCTCAGGCTCTCATATGATACAAGTCTCGGGTGTTGGCTCAGGGAACTACTGTGGTAAAAGCGAGTATGGAGATAGTAGTGGAGGTGGAAGTAGTAGAAGGAAAAGTGTGTAAGGCTACTTTTCTACTCCTCTTTCTGGTGGGCATTCTTAGCCTACTAGATCTTCGAATTAGGATTCAACTGCGCAGAGTGGCAGATACTTCAACTGTGACCAATGAGATCACTTAGCTAGGGATTATACAAATCTAGCATTTTGTCACCTTTGCAATATGGAGGGGTATGCTCAGGATTTTTATCCCCAAGATTTTTGTCGTGGTTGCGGCAATAAAGGCCATCTTCATTCAAGGTATCCGGAGAGCTTCTCGATGCCAGGCTTACAGCCATCATCTTCGGGGGCAACTCCCAGACCACCTTTTTTTTTCGTCGTTTTCTTCTTCTTGGCAGAGTACAAGGGTTTCTTGTGGGAGTTATCAGAGGGGCAATGTTGGATGTGGTTCATCGCAGCCTAGCCAGTTTCAGCAGGCTCGATCTTACGCTATGCCTCAGGCTCTGGATGCAGCCGAGCCTTCTATGTATCAAGATATATTATGATTTTGTTCTATATGGAGGATATGCATTCTTATTTTATTATAAATGCATCATACATAGTTACGGAGGATATGCATTATTTTCTTATCGATGTAACATGTATAGTTATGCATAACCATTTGCATTTAGGCATGCTATAATATTGGTTATGTCCATTTAGCATCTAAATGTATTATTATGCATTGGTATTCTATGGATGATATTAGTCTTCTCACTAGCGTGTGTTGCGAGTTTATAGTTTTGTCTATGATATATCATATTTTTATTCACGATTCTATAATACTTGTTTAAGAGCGAAGGCATATTTATGCGTATGTTGCAGGTGTAAGGTAAGGTCATATGGTGGGGGATTGGTATATGTTACCATGAGAACTTTATGTTGTTATCCCTGTCAGACCGGTCTATTTAGTATGTAGCTAGTCTTTTCCCTTACGTTTCTTCCCATCGTGTGGATTCATGAAGTACTTTTGTCGTTTTGTTCGCAAACTACTAGCGTACATTGATTAGGAACATTTTTGCAGTGGACAGTCTCTCTTACCAAACTCATACGCAGGGATTAAGTTTGAGGAGAACCCAAATGCAAGAAGTCCTTTTCTATGTTTAGAAAATGTGTTGACCTCAGCTTCCATTTTGTTATTTCGGACCGAGGGTTTCGTTGTTGTAAGCAGTTATTAAACTCGAGTCAAGTACTCTAAGTTATCTATTGATTCCGTTGCATTATCACTTTTTCGTTGTTTACTCTAATTTCGGAGATGAAATTTTCTAACGTAAGGAGGATGTAATGTCCTAGAAATTACGAGTAAATTTTTTACGAATATTAATAATATTGTTAACTAGTTGAAATGGTATTATTCATTTTCGTTCACTGTGATATAGATGTTGAACAATGTTCGTAGGCATTGTATATATTTTGTAGTCGTTAAAACACATTTGAAGTCCTTTTAATCTTGTTGTCGAAGGTTCCCATTGGGGTTTGTCAGTAGTCAAGTTTTGTCTCGTAAATCATATTTTGAGCACTCAAATGTTATTCCAAAAATTGTTTGACACTTCCATTAGTGTCTATGAGTGACTCTAAATCTTTTTGGAAATTTTCGGCCCGAGGTATTTGGAACAAAAATTTCAGTGGCTCTGATCGATCCAGGTGCATTTGAATCAATCAAAAGTTATTGATTGATCGATTCAACTGGTCAGACTCATATTTTAAGTTGTTGACTTCACCATTTTTCCCATTTATAAAATATATACATATATTTTTGGAGAGACAAGGGGAAGGGAGGGAAAAATGGTGGTTTCATTATTTTGGCTCGGGGTCATCTAACTCAGGAGTTTGTCCAAGTTCAAAAAGTGAATTTTTGGAATCGTTGCCCCGAGGAAATCATTTTGGCATAAGTATTTCTTTCTCCGGAGTTCATTTATTTTTCCTCAATTTCCGTAGCCCTTGGTTACGTTGAAATAAATTGGTTTTTCTTACTCCTTGTCTCGTATGGATAGTTTCTATATGTAGGTATAATATGATCCGAGTTTGTTTGCTAGATCATTTCAGGGGGCTGAAGTTTTGTCATTTACGGGGCGATATCATCTAGAATTGCTCGTCGTTTGGCTTCAAAACTTCCACACTTTCTTATCACCATTATGAGGCATACGTATTGATATAAGTATCATCAATTTCTATTTTGGTAGAATTTGTCTCGATTTTTGTGTCGAGTCACGTTGAAATAAATTATTTGAATTTATTTCTTATATTTCGTAGACAATTTATTTGTATAGGTTCGTCTCAATTTATATGGTGTAAAGAGATCACTATGAGGAGCTAAGAAAGAGGTGATTTGGAGTAGCATTGGTTTTGACATTCAGAAGCATACGTATTAAGGTACGGTAAGAAATGAACAATAGTATAAGTTTAAACATATCTGTGTAGGTAGAATATATGTTCATGTTTAAGCTTTAAGTGTAATGTTCATTTACGTGTGAATTATGCTTTCCTCGGATGTCCTACGTTTATTACTTTAAACGTGGCATCAAAATTCATGTTAGATGTTAAGTATATATTTCGTCGTATTATAGGTAGTGTTGGTCACCTAAGTGTTGGCATGCCAATATATAAGCATTTAAGTGTAATGTTCATTTACGTGTGAATTACGCTTTCCTCGGATGTCCTACGTATATTACATTAAACGTGGCATTGAAATTCATATAAGATGTTAAGTATATGTTTCGTCATATTATAGGTAGCATAGGTCGCCTAAATGGTGAGATACCAGTATGTAAGTATTCAGAGGATGTATGTATATATTCGGGGGATGTATGTAACTACTCAAATGACGTATGCTAGTACTCGAGGACGTATGTGCGTAGGTAAGCAAGGTCACATTATATCGTGACATATATGTATAATATTTTGCAATATAACTAAGCGTATAAGTACGCATTGCAAATATAAGTAAGTGAACAAGTCTAAGTTGGCAACGTATGATTAAGTATCAAAAGCATGTAGTATATGAGTATTTGTAGCATGTTTATTGATCAAGCATAAGAAGCTTGTACGTTGATCATGCTTAGATTGGTTGTTATACTCGTACATTTGGTTGTATGTTATGAGTAAGAGTAAGTCAAGTTGTAAGTAAGTACATTGCTTATTCATGTTACATTTTGTTGTGGCATTTATATTAAGTAAGACGTATAGCATAGCATGATCATAAGGCGTTTGGCGAAGTATTCATGTTCATAAACATGACACGAACATAGGCATTCATGCTACATACATAAACATTCATGTTACATTTATAAACATTCATGCTACAATTATAGGAATATGGGAATAAGTACCCATGGTGATAAGAAATGCCCAAATTATTTTTAAAAAAGGGGGGTATAAGAACGTCCCCCTCCTTTTTTAAAAAATACGGTATTTTAAGAAAGGGAAAAAATCATATTTTATGTTATCGTTATGCTGTGGCGTGACCATGGATTACGCTATCGTTTTGTCATGGCATAACCTATAATTTTGTTATCGTTTTGTCGTGGTGGGTCATAGAAGAACGTTTTGTCGTCAGAGACGTTATGCCATCTTAGGTATAAGGAATACCCCATATGTATTGCATAAGTGCATTGGTTCGTAATCGTAGTGAATGAGATAAGTCTCGCATACATAAGTGCATTGGTTCGTAGTCGTAGTAAACGAGATGAGTCTCGTATGCATAAGTGCATTGGTTCGTGGATTGTATAATCTATATAACTCTCACATATATATATATATATATATATGTTTCCTCTTTAAGTAGTAGGCCTAGATGCGTTATGTTCTCGAATACGGATGTTATTTCGTAGGTAATGGTTGTATGTGTACACCATTATTTACGTGGTAAAACATATAATGATTATGTTCATTTTTCAGGTTATATACATGTTATTTAGTGTTTACGGTCAGATTTATCATATTGTTGATTTCTGACCTACACATTTTCTTTTTCCTATTGTACATCATTATTAAACTATATAGGTCCGAAGTTTGGCTCAGGACATGCTGGATAAGCTGTGGAGTTGCTTATGTGGGGGTACATTTTGTAGCCAATAGCTATTTTTATATTAGATTATGTTGGTTGTAGTAGCACACTCTGATTTAGCGATGTTGTTGCACGAAAGTATAGGTATGTTCTGGCTCTTGTACGCGAGATGGATAATATACTTATACATTCCTTCTTATTATTTTACCAAGCCTATAGCTTAATTTTATATATGTAAATAGGGGTTTATTAGTATTCGTAAGTGGAGCTATATGATTATGTATATACAAATTTTGATGATGTATTTGATGACCATATTATGTATATTTATGGCAGAATAATTATTGCAGTGGAGATATGTTTGTGATAGTTTATATTATTATTTTTTTATTCTCACGTCCCTGGGTCTCAGATTTCGGGACATAATATAGGTAGTACTTTCCGAAGGAAAAAAAAAAGATTATAGTGGCATAAATCATGTAACATAAGTTATATTTTATTTTGAATTTCAAGTGAAAAATATAGCCCTGTGATAGAAAGAAATGAAAATATTGTAGCACTTCAGCCAACTTCTTATTATATTTAAAAAATAAAATAAAATTCTCATTGAAGAGGTAAGACTACTTGCCCCCTTTACAACAGATAACATGATAGAAAATTATTCAAATACCGATAATCATGTAATGAAAGTGTGCCGAATCTTATGGGCCAATATCATTTGCATTACATTCCATTTCCAAGTAAGATAAATGCACATAATTTAGGAAGATAGGTGTTTGTATCATATGATTTTATGTGTGTATATCACTAGTTCAACATGACGCATTTGTTCTGTTTCTCTTTAATTTGTTACGAGCACTTAATTTATTTTGTTTATTACTTTGTGGAATGTATAGGTAAAAGAATACCCTTCGAAGATCTTTTTCTTTTGTGAACTACCTTCTCCGAAAGGTGGAGAGACATCGATATTGCCCGGACAAGTCATACTTGAAAAGATGGAAGAGACTCTCCCAAAGTTTGTATCGAAGTTGCGGAGACTTGGTTATGTTTTTCAAATCAAGACGACAAAAGAAGATGAAACAAGTAATGTGATTAGCAAAACATGGAAATGGGTATTTAAGATGGAAAACAAATTAGAAGCAGAACAGAGGTGCACAAGTAATCAGTTTCGATGATTTGATAGTTTGAGTTATTTAATTATCAAAATAATTTCTTTCTTGGAATCATATTTTAGAACACAGTAATTTAATTCACCATTCATATGTTATCTCTCGAAGAAGTAAGTCCTGAAATATGACACAAAGTTTATATTTCTGGTGATTTTTGTACAAAGGTGTTTTTAAAATTGAATTTATAAAATTGTGAAATATAATTTGTTAATTGGATTGATGAATATCAATTAAATAATTATGAATAAAGAATCCAATGCTGAAGTTAGAAAAATGAATTTCTTACCGTAATCAAACCTTCAATTTTGAGCTG